>UESW01002067.1:0-32048 GCA_900491605.1 Calamus simplicifolius | reverse complement strand
TTTTTAATTTATTATGTATTAGCGACGCAACAATGCGTCGCTAATCCATCGTTAATTTGGCCTTATTATTTTTATGAAAAATAGCGACGCAATTAATTGCGTCGCTAATGCGTCGCTAACTTGGCGCCAATGTCCGGGAAAATTATTTTTATTTTCTAGAAATTGCATCGCTAAGGCGTTGCAATAATTTTTTAATATTTATAAATGATAATATTTATAATTTATGATAATAATTGCGATGCACAAATTGTGTCGCAATATTTTTTTTAAACTTTTTTCATTACATATATTTATAAAAAACATTGCGACGCAACTAATGCGTCGCAATATTATATTTTTTATATATTAATACTGATAAAAATTATATTTACTAAAAATAATTGCGACGCATACATTGCGTCGCAATATTTGTTTATTTTTTCTTCAAAATGCATCGCTACGGCGTCGCAATAATTTTTAATATTTATAAATGATAATATTTATAATTTATGATAATAATTGCGACACAAATTGCATCGCAATATTTTTTTAAAACTTTTTCATTACATATATTTATAAAAAACATTGCGACGCAACTATGCGTAATATTATATTTCTTTTATTATTAATACTGATAAAAATTATATTTACTAAAAATAATTGCGACGCATTATTGCATCGCAATATTTGTTTATTTTTTCTTCGAAATGCGTCGCTACGGCATCGCAATAATTTTTTAATATTTATAAATGATAATATTTATAATTTATGATAATAATTGCGACGCACAAATTTGTCGCAATATTTTTTTAAACTTTTTCATTATATATTTATAAAAAAACATTGCGACGCAACTAATGCGTCGCAATATTATATTTTTTTTATTATTAATACTGATAAAAATTATATTTACTAAAAATAATTGCGATGCATACATTGCGTCGCAATATTTGTTTATTTTTTCTTCGAAATGCGTCGCTACGGCTCGCAATAATTTTTTAATATTTATAAATGATAATATTTATAATTTATGATAATAATTGCGATGCAAATTACGTTGCAATATTTTTTTAAACTTTTTCATTACATATATTTATAAAAAACATTGCGACGCAACTAATGCGTCGCAATATATTTCTTTTATTATTAATACTGATAAAATTATATTTACTAAAAATAATCGATCCCGGTCGGCGTCGACCTATCTCGGACCTTCGCGATCGATCGGATCGGCGACAATCCGACGGTTGTGATGGATCCAAGCCATGATCGATCCGGTCGGCGATAATCCAACGGTTGCGATCGATCCAAGCCATGATCGATCCCGGTCGGCGATGTTCCGATGGTTGCGATCGATCCAAGCCATGATCGATCCCGGTCGGCGATGTTCCGATGGTTGCGATCGATCCAAGCCATGATCGATCCCGGTCGGCGATGACCAATCTCGGACCGTGGCGATCGATCGGATCGGCGACGATCCGACGGTTGCGATCGATCCAAGCCATGATCGATCCCGGTCGGCGTCGACCTATCTCGGACCATCGCGATCGATCGGATCGGCGACGATCCGACGGTTGCGATCGATCGAAGCCATGATCGATCCTGGTCGGCGATAATCCGACGGTTGTGATCGATCCAAGCCATGATCGATCCCGGTCAGCGAGTATGCGACGATTGCGATCGATCCAAGCCATGATCGATCCCGGTCGGTGATGATCCGACGGTTGCGATCGATCCAAGCCGTGATCCCGATCGGCCACGACCGATCTCGGACCGTTGCAATCCGTCCGAGATTGGCGATGATCCGACGGTTGCGATCGATCGAAGCCATGATCCCGATTGGCCATGACCGATCTCGGACCGTGGCGATTGGTCCGATCGGCGATGATCCGATGGTTGCGATCGATCCAAGCCCTGATCCCGATCGGCCATGACCGATCCCAGACCGATGCGATCGGTCCGAGATCGCTGACGATCCGACGGTTGCGATCGATCCAAGCCATGATCCCGATCGGCCATGACCGATCTCGGACCGTTGCAATCCGTCCGAGATCGGCGATGATCCGATGGTTGCGATCGATCGAAGCCATGATCCCGATCGGCCATGACCGATCTCGGACCGTGGCGATTGGTCCGATCGGCGACGATCTGATGGTTGCGATCGATCCAAGCCCTGATCCCGATCGGCCATGACCGATCCCAGACCGATGCGATCGGTCTGAGATGCGATCCGATGGTTGCGATCGATCCAAGCCGTGATCCCGATCGGCCACGACCGATCTCAGACCGTTGCAATCCGTCCGAGATCGGCGACGATCCGACGGTTGCGATCGATCCAAGCCCTGATCCCGATCGGCCATGACCGATCCCATACCGATGCGATCGGTCCGAGATCGCTGACGATCCGACGGTTGCGATCGATCCAAGCCCTAATCCCGATCGGCCACGACCGATCTCGGACCGTGGCGATCGGTCCGATCGGCGATGATCCGACGATTGCGATCGATCCAAGCCCTGATCCCGATCGTCCACGATCGATCTCGGAAGTGGTGATCGGACCGATCGGCATCGATCTGACGATTGCCATCGATCCCAGCCCTGATCCTGATCTGCCATGATCGATCTCGGACCATGACGATCGATCCGATCGGCGACGATCCGACGATTGCGATCGATCCAAGCCCTGATCCCGATCGGCCATGACCGATCCCGGACCGTTGCGATAGGTCCGAGATCGCTGACGATCCGACGGTTGCGATCGATCCAAGCCCTGATCTTGATCGACCACGATTGATCTCGGACCGTGGCGATCGGTCCGATCGGCGATGATCCGACGGTTGCGATCGATCCAAGCCCTGATCTCGATCGTCCATGACCGATCTCGGACCGTGGCGATCGCACCGATCGGCGTCGATCCGACGGTTGCCATCGATCCAAGCCATGATCGATCCCGATCGGCGATGAACGATCTTGGACCGTCGCGATCGATCCGATAGGCGACAATCCGACGGTTGCAATCGATCCAAGCCGTGATCCCGATCGGCCACGATCGATCTCGGACCGTTGCAATCCGTTCGAGATCAGCGACGATCCGACGGTTGTGATCGATCGAAGCCATGATCCCGATCGGCCATGATCGATCTCGGACCATGGCGATCGGTCGATCGGCGACGATCCAACGGTTGCGATCGATCCAAGCCCTCATCCCGATCGGCCATGACCGATCCCAGACCGATGCGATCGGTCCAAGATCGCTGACGATCCAACGGTTGCGATCGATCCAAGCCCTGATCCCGATCGACCATGACTAATCCCGGACCGTTGCGATCGGTCTGAGATTGCTGACGATCCGACGGTTACGATCGATCCAAGCCCTGATCCCGATCGGCCATGACCGATCTCGGACTGTGGTGATCTGTCCAATCGCGAGGATCCAACGGTTGCGATCGATCCAAGCCGTGATCCCGATCGGCCACGACCGATCTCGGAACATGGCGATCGGTCCGATCGGCGACGATCCGACGGTTGCGATCAATCCAAGCCCTGATCCCGATCGGCCACGACCGATCCCGAACCATTGCAATCGGTCCGAGATCGCTGACGATCTAACGGTTACGATCGATCCAAGCCCTGATCCCGATCGGCCATGACCGATCTCGGACCGTGGCGATCTGTCCAATCGCCGATGATCCGACGGTTGCGATCGATCCAAGCCGTGATTCCGATCGGCCACGACCGATCTCGGACCGTGGCGATCGGTCCGATCGGCGACGATCCGACGATTGCGATCGATCCAAGCCCTGATTCCGATCGATCATGAACGATTTTGGACCGATCGCTATTTAACATAATTAATTTTTTTAAAAACATTGCGACGCAAAGGGTTGCATCGTAATTTTTTAATATGATAATTATATTATATAAAAATTAATTTTATTTATAATAATTACGATGCAACAAGTGCGTCGCTAAATTAAAATATAATTTTCCTAATTTTTTGGTTTATTGCATCACTATTTAACATAATTAATTTTTTAAAAACATTGCGACGCACTGTGTTGCGTCGCAATTATTTTTTCTCATATTTATACTTTATAAAAATTAATTTTATTTAAAATAATTGCGATGCAGTTATTGCGTCGCTAAATTAAAAAATAATTTTTCTAATTTTTTGGTTTATTGCATCGCTAATGCGTCGCTATTTAATATATTTAATTTTTTAAAAACATTGCGACACACTGAGTTGCATCGCAATATTTTTTCTAATATTTATACTTTATAAAATTTAATTTCATTTAAATTATTTTGATGCAATTGGTGCATCGCTAAATTAAAAATAATTTTTTTAATTTTCTGGTTTATGTGTCGCTAATGCGTCACTATTTAATATATTTAATTTTTTTAAAAATATTGCGACGCACTGAGTTGCATCGCAATATTTTTTTCTAATATTTATAATTTATAAAATTTAATTTTATTTAAATTATTTGTGATGCAATTGGTGCGTCGCTAAATTAAAAATAATTTTTCTAATTTTTTGGTTTATTGCGTCGCTATTTAATATATTTAATTTTTTAAAAAACATTGCGACGCACTGAGTTGCGTCGCAATATTTTTTTTAATATTTAAATTTTATAAAATTTAATTTCATTTAAATTATTTGTGATGCAATTGGTGCATCGCTAAATTAAAAATAATTTTTCTAATTTTTTGGTTTATTGCGTCGCTAATGCGTCGCTATTTAACATATTTAATTCTTTTAAAAACATTGCGATGCACTGAGTTGCGTCGTAATATTTTTTTTTCCGATATTTATATTTTATAAAAAATTAATTTAAAAATATTACGACGCATTATTTGCGTCGCTAAATAAAAAAATTAATTTTTTTTAATTTTTGGTTTATTGAGTCGCTAATGCGTCGCTAATTGCGTCGCAATATTTTATTATCACAGAGGCGTCGCAAAGTGGTTGCAATTTAGCGACGCATAATTGCGTCGCTAAATTTGCGTTGCTATTTCAGTATTTTCTTGTAGTGAAAGCAATGTTTTGAAAACCGGACCAGACCAGTCGATCCAACCGGGAATCGATTATCAGTCCGATCCGATTTTATTATTAAAGTTGACTTTTATATGACCTGGTAAAAACCAAAAAAATCTATTGGTCCAATCTGGTTTTTAATTTTTTTTATTTTTTATTTAAATTATATTTATTTTTATCATTTTATATTATTAAATTAAAATTTAATTATAATATTATTCGATCTAACCAAACTAATTCATCCGATCGAACCGATTGACCCATAACTCAAATGTTAAGTCGGTTCGATCCAATTTTCAAAACATTGGGAAAAGAAGCCATCATAGGCGTAGACTTGCCTTTATTTACTTGGAAGCTTCTGCCCTCATTTTCCAAGCGGACAAACGTAGACTTGACCTTTGATGAGGAGAATGCGAGCCTCATGGGGCCTATCCTTGATCTATATATGATTGATGGTGGTCACCATGTCAAAGTCCACGGTGACAGCAAGGTGGGGTATGTCGTTTGGGACGCGGTCGCAGCAGAATGGACGACGGAGACGGAGGAAGTCCGGCTCTACGCAGGGAGCAAAAGATACATCGGAAATAGCAAATATATCGCAATTCCTAACAGTGATAGACAGCTGGACCGCAGTGAAACAGCAAAAAAAAAAAAAAGGATTGCAAAAGACTAATCCAAAATTAGATTTTTTGAGTTAGTGTTTCTCAGCCAACGCTGTAAATTTTTCTTTTTATGTAATTAATATTAATGCTCTATTTTATATATCATGTTAATATAATATTACATTGGATATTATTAAGCCATATTATAATATAATTGTTATACCATTATATTATATATTATTATAATATTTTATTACATTACTTTATATTATGTTCTATTATATATATATTCCTTGTATAATATTAGTTTTCATATACATCAATACAATATTATTAGCCCAAGTGATAAAATAATATTATGTAATGTGATAATCAGCTAATGGACAATCCATGTTATAGTGCTTTTAGGTCTTGGATTGAGCTTGCACCTGTTGCCATTTGTAATGATTTCAGTTCTCAATCAAAAAAGCTACTTAAAAATGTGATATTGGAGCTATATTGGAGCTTTATCATCTTGTATACATATTAAGATCTCTTCCAACATTTGATTGATGTGCGAGTAAATGAGCACCTGTACAAGTGCTCATATTTGTTGCAGAAAATTCAACAACTACAACTATTTCAAGTCTTATATGACTTGAAGCTGCCTTTGGTAGCATTTGTCAAAATTTTAAACTATAACTCTAGCAAAGTCATTGTACGTTAAAAAGAAGTCATCATAAATTTTGCACAAACTTTTGCCTTTAATTTTCAGCATTTGTGGTTGAAATTTGCTTGGAAGCTTCTATATAGAAATTAATTTTTAAAAATTTAAGTCTTTTTATTTTAATAATGCTACAATAATAATGTGTCTAACAACTAGAATTAACTCTTTAAAGCCAAGCTATTTAATTTACATGATGCAAAAGCAATGCAGCATTTTTTTCCTCTCAAAAAGTTTTATTTAAGCCAATAAGTATTCAAAATATCTCTATATGATTATCACATACTTTTTCTTAACTCAGCATCGATAACGCACTACAATAAGCTAATGAGCAACCCATGTTATCATCTTTTTAGGGTTAGAATCAAATTTGCTCTACTGTCATTTATAATGATTTAAGTTCTCAATCAAAAAAAAAAAACTTAAAAGAGCTTTACCACCGTGTAAACACATCAAAAGCTCTTGCATCATTTTATTGATATGGGAGTAAAGGAGCATATATACAAGTGCTCATATTTTATGTGATACAAGTATCTTAAGCATAGTTATCAGAATCAGACCGAATCGTCAATTTAATTGATTGAACCAAGATCCGAAGGCCAAGTCGGTCTGGTTTCAATATAAAACCGAATGTGTAAGTGATACAGAATAATCCAGTAAAGCCATCCGGTTCACCAATGAACCGATCAATCCAACCCGAACCGATTCGGATCACGGGTTTATTATCATATTAACCTTGAATTTTTTATTAAAAATTAATTTTTATTAATATAAATATATTTTTATATTAATATAATTGATCGATGATTGAATCAGTGACCCAACGATTAAACCAATAATCCAAGCTTTTGGCTGGATCAATGTCCAAGCCAAATCTATCGTTTTTCGAGTTTTGAACTACAAGTCCAGTCATTACAGTGTGAAAAGAAGTCCTCATAAATAATTTTGCCTTTATTCTTCAGCATTTGCGGTTGGAATTTACCCGGAAGCTTCTGCCCTCATTTTTTTAAGCTTTATTTATTAATGGACAACAAACGTAGACTTGGTCTTATCCTTGAGTCATATACGAAACGACGCGCAACATAGATCACGCGCAATAATTGCGCGCCTGCAGCTGCGCACGTTTAAAAATAGTTTTATGATGGCCACCATGTCAAAGTTTGGGACGCGGTCGCAGCAGCATGGATGATGGAGACGGGCAAAAGCCGGCTCTACATGGGGGAGAAAAAAAATACTTTGGGAATAACAAATATATCACAAATTCCTTACAGTTATAGGCAACTGACCGCAAAAAAAAAAAAAATTAAAAAATTTAAAATTTTAAAATTTTTGAATTAGTGTTCTTCGGCCAATGCCGTACGTAATTTTTTTTAACGTAATTAGTATTAGTGCTCTATATTAAATTGCATATTATTAAGCCATATTATACAATATATTTTTTATACTATTATATTATATTATTATATATTACATTGCAGTACTTTATATTATGTTTTATTATATATTTCTTTGTATTGATCATATTAGTTTTCATATACATCAAAACAATATTATTAGCGCAAGTGATAAAATAATATTATGTAACGTGTGACAATCTTAATACTGATTAAAAAATTATTAATATTATTAAATCATTTTTTTACTCTATTATATCAGATTATATAGTTCATAAATTTATATTGCTAACGTTATAGTAATATGTTGTTATTATATTGTTTGTCTATTATATTATCTCAACAATCTTTATCATAATAACATTAATAATATTCAAAAATCATTCCTGATTTCATTATGAACAATCAAACTTGAGCTGAGACGGAAAACTAGATCAGGGTCCCTAGGGTTAATTCCCTCAAAATGGAATCCTTGGCTCCTAGTTGAGAAAACCTCGCCCATTTTAATTTTTCAGTTTCCAAGGTATGTACCCGTCTGTGAACTCATAGGCATATACGATTGCTCTTAGGTGCATCATTGCAAAGCTTTTTAAGCAACAATATTTGTACATGTGTATGCAAAACAAAAGATGAAGGAATTAATTTTTTGCTTATAGACTCGCTTCATTGGTGGGTATTTATCAATTAGATGAAAGTGAGGTAATCTTCAGGATGGAATGGGTCCTTTGCTTCGCCTGAACAGCCGTAAGCTTTATGCATTTCAAACAACTCATGTCATAGAATTATTAACTCTAGGCTCATTACTGCATAATGATCTCCATTTTTTTTTTTTTTTTTTGGAAATGTGGCATTTAAACTAGGAAATACTGCTAATAATCATAACCTCGATAGAAATTAATTCCATGAAGCCAAGTCTTTCAAACATGTACATAAATTAATTCTTGGAAGTCAAGTCATTCCACTTTAGCGATGCTAGCAGCGCAACGGGTCAAGCAGGCAGAATTAATTCCTTAAAGTCAAGCCATTCTATTGAAATAATGCTACGACATTGCAGTTTTTGTTTACCCTATCAATACGTTTTATTTAAGCTGATAAGTACTCAAGATCCCTTTATATCATTATTACATAGTTTTCCTATCGAAGCATTGACAACATACTGTGATCCATGGTTTTGAAAATTGAATCGGATTGGTCGGTCAAATCAATCCAACCAAAAATTGATCATCAGTCCGGTATGATTTTATTATTAAAATTAACTTTTATATGTTCCGATAAAAATCGAAAAAACTCATTGAACCAATCGACTTTCGAAGAACTGGTTCAATTCCAATTTTTAAACTTTTAATTTTGATAAATAAAATTAGAATTGGATTTTTTTATATGGATTGATATTTATATTTTATAATTTTTATATTATTAAATTAAAAATTAATTATGATATCATTCGGTTTGATCATACTGTTTATTTGATCGAACCGATTGGCTCATGACCCAAATGTTAAGCTGGTTTGTTATCCGATCCAATTCTCAAACATTGTTGTGATCAGCTGATGAATGGTCTCAAAGGATACTTATTGCAGTATACCCGATCACATAAGCCTTGGATTGAGTTTGCCATGCCATTTTTAATGACTTGAGATCCTCAGTCAAAAATGCCACTTAAGAAGGTGTTGTTTGAGCTTTATCACCCAAGTATCAAGGTCTCTCCCAATGTATAATTAATATGGGTGTAAATGAGCGCCTTTGTATTAGATGTGGAAACAGTCAACAGCTGCAACTATTCCAAGTCTTCCATGACTTGGAACTGGTCCCAGTGGTACCATTCGTCAAGTTTGGAACCATTAGTCCAAGCAAATCCATTGTGGTGGGGAAAAGAAGCAGCCATCAAATATCGTTAAGGACTTTTGCCTTCGTTCTTCAATATTGGTGGCTGAAACTTGTTTGGAAGCTTCTGCTCTCATTTTCCAAGAAAGAATTCAATTAGAGGTCAATTTAGTGGTTGGTCACGGACGGCAATGGAACATATTTTTTTGCCTTGCTTCAAATCACTATAAATAATCCCATCTGCTTTATCTCACAGCAAGTTGCTTCATGGATCCAAAAGGAACCCAATTTCTTCTTTTGTTCTTTATTTTTCTGTGCACTCAAGGAAGCAAATTTAATGGAGATTCTATCCCAGGCTGCATACCGATTGAAAGGAGTGCGCTTCTTGAGTTCAAAGAAGGCCTCAAAGTTCCCACCAACAGACTATCATCTTGGGTGGGTGAGGAGTGCTGTACTTGGGAAGGCGTGACATGTGACAACCGGACTGGCCATGTTGTCAAGCTTGATCTCCACAACCCACACTTATATTCAAGCACTCAGGATCATTTGAATGACAATTGGTCCCTCGGAGGTGAGTTAAGAGCTTCGTTGCTTGATCTGAAACATCTAAATTACCTTGACCTGAGCAGGAACAATTTTGGAGGAATTCGTATCCCAGAGTTCTTGGGCTCGTTCCATCAGCTCAAATATCTGAACCTCTCTACAGCTGGTTTGGCTGGACTAATCCCACACCAGCTTGGGAATCTATCGAGCCTACAATATCTTGACTTCTCCAATGACCTTGATGGCAAGTTAAGTACAGTTTCATTCAATGAAATCAGCATTGATAATGCCCGCTGGATTTCTCATCTTTCTTCTCTACGATATCTCAACATGGATTCTGTAAATGTCAAAGATGGTGCTAACTGGCTGCAAGCACTAAACATGCTCCCTTCTATTGTTGAGATAAAGTTATCCTTTTGTGGCATCCGCACCATTCCACTCTCTCTTTCACATGTGAACTTTACTTCACTTTATATTCTTGACCTTTCTTATAATTCCATTGATTCGGAAATGCCTGATTGGCTGTTCAACATAAGTAGCCTTGAGTGCCTATATCTCGGCGGAGGTTTTACCCGGTTTTCATTCCACCAGCAATTAGAAATTTAGCTTCACTCAAGGAACTTGATCTATCCTCTATTCCATCTCTAGAAGGCAAAATCCCTTCTGAACTTGGGGGTCTATGTAAACTGCAGCATCTAGACTTGTCATTCACTAATATTAGCAAGAAATTGCAAGAATTTGATGAAGTTTTTAATGGATGCATCAAGCACAGCTTAGAGACTCTAAAAATGTTGGACAGCCAGGTTAGTGGTTATCTACCAGATTGGTTGTGGGACTTAAGGAAGCTCAAATATCTCGATTTGTCTGACAACTCAATTTCTGGTCCTATTCCCGCATCACTTGGAAGGCTGTCATCACTGCAACAATTACATCTTTCCCTTAATAATCTGAATGGTACTCCTCCAGGAAGCCTTGGAAGATTGGCAGAGATAGTTGTGTTGGACCTTGGCTCCAATTTTTTGGATGGTGTCATATCGGAGGAACACTTTGCTAATCTCACCAAACTGAAGGATCTAGATTTGTCAGATAATCAATTAATTCTGAAGGTAGGCCTGATTGGATCCCCCCTTTTCAGCTTCAATATTATATATTGGTTCCTGCAAGCTGGGACCTCGATTCCCAGCATGGCTCCGGATGCAAGAAAATATTTCCTATCTTGACATGTCTAGCACAGGAATTTCAGACACCATGCCAGATTGGTTTTGGAGGTCATTTTCCCGGATCGAATCCTTGGATATCTCCAGCAATGGAATCAGTGGCAGTCTACCAGATCTAACAGACTTCATCAACCTTGATTATTTTGATGTGAGTTTTAACTACTTTGAGGGTCCTTTGCCAAATTTTCCTTCTTCTGTGACTAGATTATTTCTATCAAACAATTCATTTTCAGGAGCAATCCATCTTGGCAATGGCAAAAGCATGCCTAATTTTCTACAAGTTCTCTCCCTTTCCAGAAATAAATTAAGTGGTGAAATTCCCTCGTCTCTTTGTCGAGACTTCATTGTTCTTGATCTTTCAGAAAACCTCTTGACGGGTGAGATCCCTAATTGCTGGAAACGCTCTTACTATATGAAGGTCATGGATTTTTCAAGCAACAACATATCTGGAAGCATTCCTCCTTCTATATGTTCACAAGGGAATCTTCGGTCATTGCATTTGAGTAACAATAATCTATTAGGAGAATTTCCTTTATCCTTGAAGGGTTGTGGGAGTTTGGTTACACTTGATCTTGGACAGAATGGATTCACAGGAACATTACCTACTTGGATCGGAGAAAGTTTGCTCTCTTTGAAGTTCTTTCGCTTGCGATCAAACAAGCTTGTTGGAAATATTCCTTCTAATTTATCAAGACTAAGTGCTCTTCAAATCCTAGATCTTGCTTGTAACAATTTATCAGGAAGCATCCCTTTGAGCTTTGGAAACTTTACTGCCATGAAAGTGTCTCTGGAGCATGATAGAGGCATGTTATCTGGATTTGCTTTTTGGTATGAGGAAAACATGCAAGTGACCATAAAAGCAACATACTCCAAGTATGACACATTGCTTCATATGTGATCATTATGGACCTTTCAAATAATAACTTGTCTGGAAGGATACCAGAAAAACTGACCAGCCTTCTTGGATTGGTGAGCTTAAACTTATCTGGAAATCATTTGATAGGAGAGATACCGAAAAAGATCAGTGCATTGCAGTGGTTGGAGTCACTTGACTTGGCAAGAAACAATCTTTCTGGTGGAATTCCTTCAAGTATGATTGCCCTAACTTTCTTGAGTTATTTGAACTTGTCATGTAACAACTTGTCAGGAAAAATCCCATGGGGTAATCAATTTGATACCTTCACTGACCCATCTATTTATGCTGATAATCCTGGTCTTTATGGGTTCCCATTAACTCAAAAGTCCAAAGATGAAGAGACAAAGGATGGACAAAATGACAATGCCATGGATGAAGAAGGATCTGAAATGAAGTGGGTTTATTTGGGTATGGGGCCAGGATTTGTGGTCGGTTTTTGGTCAGTTTTTGGTCCATTATTGTTCATCAAGAGATGGAGAGAAGCCTATTTTCGATTTATAGATAAGGTGTATGATATCGTTTACGTAGCCCTGGTACTGGCTTTCATCAAGTTTAAAGAACATCATATTGGAGCTCGGGGATGATCATTTGTAACCTTGACCTATGTTTGCATAATTTTTTCTTTTTTTTCAAGGAAAGTGTTTGTGGTAGTTTTTCATAATGTATTATATGTACTCAAACTCTTAGCTACTCACATGCCCCCTTGTACCTGCACTACACTAATTTAATAGTTTGTTTAAAATTAATGGACCTAGCTTGTCAAGACATGACTACTAATTAATCAGAGATTTGGGTCTATGAAATCTAACACAAGAAATAGTGTAAGGAAAAAAAAGGACTTCCCCACCCATCAATCTGGTATGAGTATTCAATGCACTAAAATCAAAATCTTCATTCTTTTTAGTTCAATTCTTTCTTTGGTGAAGGATGCTCGTAATGGACCAGACAAGATTTATACAGGGAATGCAGGTACATCAGAGCCATATCTTTAATTTGTGATTCATTGCATTTAGAATATGAGTGTTGATTTTCTCTTGTCATACTTCTCTCTACCAATTTGTTTGAGAATATCATTATATTTGAATTCCACCTATCCTATTTTTGTTCTGGCAAATGAGCTTAACAATGATGTTAAGAAGGATATCAACAAGGGGTTACTTGTTGACGAAGTTGAAGCTCATGCATGGAAGGAGTTGAGGCTCCATCCTCTTATAAAGTATGTAAAGTTTCTGCAAATCTCTTGTTAAAAAGTATTATTTTGTTTGAGCATTCAAGTGCAAGGCATTGGATTATGCTGTAGATCATCTTTACTGCTTTCTTTGCTAATAGATAAGATTATCTTGAATCTCATCGTTTTAATTTTTAGTTCCATTATCTGGCTGCATTGTTATTTCTCCTACGTGCAATGGCTTAGTCGTTCAATTAATTAGCGATGCTATTTTTCGTCACAATTAATTTAAAAAAATTAATAATTATGTTATTTTATTTTTTAAAAAAATCAATTAATTAGTTAGCGATGCAATTGCGACAGGATTTTACGTCGCAAATATTTTTTAAAAATTTATTTTTAATGTAGCAACGCAATACTATGCTTCGCAATTATTTTTAAAAGATTAAAAATTAATTTATTTTATTTTTTAAAATATAAATTTATTAATTAGCGATGCTATTTTTCATCGTAATTAATTAAAAAAATTAAAAAATATCATTTTATTTTTTAAAAAATAATAAATTTATTAATTACGACTCAATTGCGACGAGATTGTCCATCGCAACTATTTTTTATTTTTTAATTAGCAACGCATTTAGTAAGAGTCGCAATATTGCGACGCATTTTTCTGCGTCGCAATATATTGCGACGCATTATGTGCGTCGCAGAGAGTCGCTGTTAAGCAACGCAACTGCGATAAATTGAGATTGCGATCATTTTAGCGATGCCTTAAATGCGTCGCTAAACAGCATATAGCGATGCATTAGTGACGCATTTGGGCGTCGCTATATTTATTTTTCTTGTAGTGTCAGTGGTCCTATGCTAGCATCATAATGGAAGGGAAGAAGTGCGTGCACTCAGCCATTTTTCTGTTGTCCAAAAACTTGATGGGGGGTATATTTCCAATGGGTTTCACACAAGAAGTTTCTGAGATTTCAAAAGTTGGAGCAAATGTTTTTGTGCTAGAGAGTAGGTTCACCGCTTTTGTTATCTTTTATACCCATTCTTTTGTTGCTTTTCTTGAGTGTCATTTATACTGCTGGTTTGCATTTGCTCAGGTTGGTATTTTGCATGATCTGCTACGGTGAAAGAGACTTGTTAAATTATTTGATGATTGAATTGCACAAATTGGATAGTGATGTCTAGTTGGGCATAATATTTCAGGCATCGACCTTGATGTTCTTCTCCACCAAGCTCAGGTTTGGCTATTGTATGAAGCTTATTATCTTAACTAGTACTCTTCAATTCAAAAGTTACATGTCTGAAGCCCCTATTCCCATTATCAAATTGATTCGAGTAAATTTATGTCCAAGATGGTAGGCAACGGACTTAAAGGGACATTACTGGACCAACATTTTTGAGCTGTAATTGTTTCATATTATCACATTTTTGAGAGAAGACTTGGGCATGGCCCAACTCACTTTCAGATCTTTGGAAGCTTTAGTTCTTCAATTTTAATTATTTTTACTGCTTGCTTTCTCTGAAACCTCCTTTTTCTCATGTGTACTCTATTTATATAACTAGCCTTTCTCTTTATAAATTATTTATATAACAAGAAGATGCATATTTCTCTCAATGCAGGCTTGCAAGGTGCCTGGTAGCATGTGGTCAAGATTGGTCGCCTTAAGTACTCTGTGATGACAAAGCTCGCTAAGGAAATGCTCTTATGGATCTGGAGCTAGTCCAGGAATCATGTCTTGCATTGCAGGTCGCCTCTTATGTGATGCCTCTGTGTCCTTTTGAAGGAGGTATATTAGATTTTAAATTTCTATCATGGAAGGCTCGAGTTTGCCTGTTCCCCTCTATAATATATGTGGCCCTCTTTATGTAAGTTATTCTTTGACCCAACTTGCAAAAACACAACTCAACAAATATAGGGAGGAAATTTCTCCACATGAAATTCCTGCCATGTTCCAAACATCAGGATCACTTCTTGAACTTATAGGTTTTAAACAGAACAAAATTTTTTTAGGTAAAACATAGATTTTTGGAATCTGCCTACTCTACTTGGACTCAGCAAGTTGCATCTATATGCTAAATGGTGATTTCTTATTTGGAAGTAGGTTGAGCATGCTGAGACCGATGTCTGGCTATCTTTGGAACTTATGTTTCATTTGAGCATTCTTCTCCTTACTCGGCAGTTAACTAATATCAGTGGCAATCTTTAGGGCAAAACTATTCAGGTATCTTATCATGTAGCATTGATCAGGACAACTCATCTAGAGCTTAGCCAAAATACTGTTTATCACATGCCACATCTTCATGGTGCAAGTGCACAGAGAGTGGAGCACCTTCTGTTGCATTCTTTTCATGCAAAGAGGTACAAAGTTTCAGATAAGATTTCTGCATGCGATGAAGAATTAAACACCACAAAGTAGAAACTAAATGCTGGTGTAGATTGTGAGGATGTTGATGACTTAAATGCGAACAATTCTTCTCTAGATAATGATTCCCGAGACATTGATCAAGGAAAAGGCAAGAAAGGTCCTGCCTACTCTGGTGGCTTGGTTTTAGAACCTAAAAAGGGCTTATATAATGAGTATATATATTACTCCTCCACTTTAATAGTCTTTATCCTTCGATTATTTAGGTATTTTATCTTTTTAAATATAAAATTTCTTTGAACATTCTTACACAGTTACCTGCTAATCTAGAAAGGTGTTTCTGCTCTTGAGAACTTATCTGAGTAATTTGTAGTTCATGATTTATTTTGCGGATTTTGGGAATTTGTAATATGTTCACAACGTAAACTGCAAACTGATAAATAATTTGCCGATAATTTAATGAGTCAAGCTGTCAAGAAGACTTCAAGAATTTTTAAGAAACTTATGAATCTTGTTACATTGATGATAATTTAGGGATGTTTGCATTTTTTTTGAGCTTGTTGCAGAGTTCATATTTAATTAATGTTTTAAAAATGATTTGCTGCTATGCTTCTGGGTGTGCATGAACATTCTATTCATGATATACATATGACGTTCAGATTATTGAAACACTTTCAATACTAACCTGAAAACTCTATGTTTTTGTCTCAAATTGGGATATACCTGCTCCAAATTTCTGTTAGTTCAGATTTAAACCCTTGCCTATTATTGATCAGAATTCCTTTACTTATCACTTATGTTGTAAAGATAGTAGAAGCTCTACTTGTAGAAGATGGAGAGGCAATTCTCATATTTCTTGCAACTATCACCAGCTGATTGAGATGAACTGCACCTATTAACAAAAAACTTATCATAATATATTTCATAAATTATAGGAAAATATAACAAAAAATATAAAATTATGTAAGACATCTTAAGGTAATTAAGTTCTAATGCATATGATAATTATCTTTATAATTGATTATCCCAGCTATCCTTTAACTTTTTTTTAGTATATATATATATATATATATATTAAGGAAGAAAATAGAGTTATGATAAAGAGTGCCAAAATGCCTCATATTGATATGGCACTAAGAACTCTTGTAGGCAAGGATCCAAGTAAAACTATGAGAAAGAATGCACCTGGGTCCCAATTTTATGAGATATATATTAAGACAGTGAAAGTGGATAAGGTTTGATGAACAATATAGAAAAATTTAAGATACTATTGGAGCTTACATTGCATGACCTTTGACATTGGTAATACATTTATTTCCACAATACTTTATATTTTTTTCTTATTTTTGCCTACAAGTTTATCTAATCATATTTAAATATTTATTTTCTATTTATGTTGCAAGTGGCACCTGTCTAGGCACCGATCGAAATGAACTTCAAGCTTGATCATTTTTCTATATTTTTGTTATGAACTTTAAAGTACATGTGGTTTCTCTTTGATGTGATGTAGGTTAGAATTTTTGGATAAAAAACATATTTGTAAATTACTTTGGATTTGTTGGATTCTATTGGCATCTTTAAACACATTCATTAAGATAATTATTATTTAATATAGTTGGTTTTAGAGTTTTATTATGCAACTATTCTTATGATGTGCTATCATGTAGTTTTTTCCTTTGCTAGATTATATTACCTTCTGCTGCTACTCTACTGCTTATATTTGTTTCTATAGATTCCACTTGTTCAAGGCCTTGTAGATGATGCCTTCTTGGTTCCTGCTGCTACTCAATACGTAGTATTTTATGGCATTGCTAGTATTGTGGCCTTTGCATGCAATATTTAGGATGAAGGAATTGCTTGCAATGCCTTTGTACAGATACCTATATGTATATATATATACAAACTTATATGTATATATGTATGTATGTCTTTTAGGTAATATGCATGTAATTATGTATGCATTTACATGCCAATACATCCACACATACATATGGTTAAATTGATACAATAAAATGTTCAAGATCCTGTGTGTATCAGTTGTACCATTACTATAACAGTGAGGTGCAACAACCACCCATATTGTCCCTTGATACACATTTTGTTTTCTATGCCAGCATCAATAGTGTAACAATTGTTGGTATCGTATATTTTATATCATATCATGTTGTGCCAATTAGGTATTCGCATGGATGTTGACTAACTGGGTTACAAAGTTATGTTGAGAAAAAGATAGAGAAAACCCAAGAGGTAGGGGCTAGCATGGCCCTGAGAACTAGTCTCCAAGGACAGCTAGGTCAAATGGACTTTGGATTTCAGTAAAAAGATAGTCATGCACAATATCTTTCCTATTTCTAGATCACAAATATGAAACAGGTCCTCCAAGGTTGTTTCATAACCCTCATAAATGAGGACTAAATAGTGTTGGTGAGTAGAATTTAAAATGGTGTAGCTCCATAGCATTTTCTTGTGGAAGAATATAAAACTTTGAATTAATAAGGCATTGGGCACATAATGCACAACTTATTCCCTTTTTTTTTCTTTTTTTTAATAGGCTAAAGTTAAAAAGGAAGGGCTCTTGTAGATAAAATTTACATGCAAATAATACCAAATTAATGATCCGAAACTTAATAGCTCAAAGATAAGGAGAAAGAGAGGAAGAAAGGAAGAGAAAACTAACCGTTGAATCAAAGGTGTATCCATGTAGCTAGGGCAGCAATCATCATAATCAAATGAAGTCTTTAGCGAAAGGGAAAGATGAAGTTGCTTCAATTTATAGAGAATGAGAGAATATTTGGAGTGGTGGGAGAGGGAGTGTGAGACAGAAAGAAAGAGAGAGCTGGCTTTGTAGCCAAGTCACATCCAAGCATTATCGCTCAAATCCAAACCTCCATGGCTCTTGAGGCATGGTGCTTCTATTTTGGAAGACAAGTGGGTCACGGTCCTTATTGGGTGACCCAAAAAAGTTTGGGGTTTTACACCCTTATCAAATACTTTTTATTTCACAGCAACATTCATATTCAAGAGTATTAAAAATTAATTTCAATTATTCAATAAAAACACATAATACTGGTGCAGGATTTTTAATTAAGAATTAATTTGGAAGATATTGTTAATTGAATCAATTTCTATTCACATTTCTTTTGCTTTAATTGCGTATTACTAGCTACTTGATGGGATATAAAGAAAGCTATTCAAAGTTTTTCAACTTCGCATTGTCAAGGATGATTTAGCAACAATTATTTTTTGGTTAACTAGCGAGTTCAAAGTTTTTCAACTTTGCATTGTGAAGGATGATTTAGCATTGTGAAGGATGATTACAGTAGTTTGGATATATATAATGTAGACCTTTAGATGTTTCAGTTAGAAAGAGTGATTTTTTAATAATTCATAGTAAAAATAGAGGTAGAGGTAGACCTAGATTAGCATATGTAATTTAAATATCGACTTGATCCTGAATAGAGCAGAGTGGAGGAAGCGGATTCATGTAGCCGACCCCATGTAGTTGGGAAAAGACTTAGATGAGTTAAGTTGAGTTGAGTTGTAGCAAGTTCAAATGCATTCATCCTTGTTAAGGATCTTAAGGATGGTTATGTCAACCCCAAGAAACATCATTTATCCCTCTATACTTAGAAAAGGTAATTAATTAAGTTGCTGATTTTTTAATAAGTATGGCTAACCTTTACGTGTTGAGATGCCTATTATAAGCTGAAATCCATAATCAATTGGCAACATCCTGTGAATTGTATTGGTTCTTACGTGACAAAAGAATTATTTAGTGCACATAACGGCAGCTCAATAGCATTATTTTAAAAACTATGCTCGATTTATTTACTTCTCTATGTGATATTTTTTATATAATAAAAAGTATAATTTTCATGTGATACATAGAAAAATAGTAAAATTATAAATTTAATTAATTAAATAATTAGGTAAAAAATTATATTTAAAATTGGTATAATTTAAATTATAGGTAAAATATATTAAATAATTAATTGGACTATTTTGGTGAACAAAATTTAGCATCTATACATAAATATTTGGTATATGACTGCTTAAGTTGTCATAATAAATGAAAAAAAATTAATTAAGTTAAGCCATTTAACTTATATAATTTGATATAACTTATATGATTTGATACCAATTCTTTGGACTTCTTGTCCTTTGAAGTGATGATAGTTTTGAAATGGATGTGGGTTATAAAGATGCTAAAAGGAGGCATTGCTAATGGAATCTAGTTGAGGATTAGATGAGTTTTTAAAGTACTAAAATTTGAAAAATTTTATCTTAGCTATGTGTAAGGTAAAAGACTTAGCAAACTTATTATGAGAGAGAAGCAAAGAAGATAGACTTGATTGAATAATAATTGAAAACCAAGGATGATCATTTAGAAAATAATAGAGAATAAAGAAAAAATCCATGGAAAGATAAATCAAAAGAGTGGCCCAATTAATTAGAGATAAAATGATGGAAGATTTTAAGAGCCAAGATAGGAAAATAACTTAGAAATTCAACAGGGTGTTTGGGAGAGAGAAGCATAATAAATGAATTGGATTAATCAATAATTAAAAAAATAAGGTTGATAATTTAAAAATAATCTCAATTAAAGAGGAAATTTGTGAAAGATGAATCCAATCCACTCTAAGAGTCAAAGTAGGGACAATAATTAGATGGGTAGAAATAGAAAAATAACTATTCAAATTGGATTCCTTCCCCTTTTTTCCTTGATTTTCCTTAGAATTTTGGTAAATTTCTAGATGGAAAGAGTTTTCTCTTTATGTTCATCTAAAAATGGTCCATAACAAATAACAACAACAAAATCCTAATCCCAAACTAATTGAGATCAGTTAAATGAATCATTTTTCTCTATTTTGCTTTATTCTAATTTTTTTTAATAAGATATTTTTTTTCTATATTTATTAAGTCACTTCTTTGCATAGATGCATTTATAAGTCTATGTTGTATATATCCAAATCATGTAAGTCATTCTTTCCTTAATTTATTGTCAATCGAAGCTACTTCTATTTTTGTATGAATGATTCATTTCTTATTTTACCTTTTCTTAATTACCACACATCAACTCAACTCAACTCATCTAAGCCTTTCCCAACTACATGGGTTTGGCTACATGAATCTGCTTCCTCCATTTTATTAATTACACATATCCATCTTAAAATTCTTGTTTATGCTACATTCATTTTTTGCATGTATATTTTTTAACTATCTAATACTTTATGCCATAAAATATAGCTAATCTCATGGCTATCCTATAAACTTTCTTTTCAACTTACTAGATATTTTATAATTATATAAATTCCAATTGCACTTCTTCATTTCATCCAATCTACTTTAATCTTATGAACAACATCATCCTCAATCTTTTTTTATAAATAATTAATCCTAAATATTTAAAATGATCACTTTTAATAGTTTCATAATCTTTAATTTTATATTATTTTTATTTTTATTTTTATTGTATTAAATTATATTATATGTATTCTTTAGTAAATTAATTAGAAGATAGGAAGGTAGTGGATTCTAAGAGTGAAATTAGAGGACTTGATACTAATTTTTTGAGTTTCTTATCCTTTAAAGATGAAAATAGTTTTCACGAGCTTGGGGCCTTTCCTATTTTCTCTAATTTTATCTAAAATTTTAATAATTCTTTTAGTGGAGGAAGAGTTTCTTTCCTTGATTAATACGTGTAGAGATAAAATATATTTTAATATAAATATCAATCTATAATTTTTCACTTAAATAATAAAATAAGTATGCTTTTATATAAGAAACCTAAGTAAAATCAATCACCTATCATTTGTATTGTTTGAAACCTTTTTAGCCTAAGATCAAGTTTATGTGGCTTTAAAAACTTTAGTACAAGTTAATGATAATAAATAAACTCAATTATAAGCTCTTCAATTTTTTTTTAAATTTGATGTGTAGCTATTTTAGGATATTATAACGGAAAAGAAAAAAAAAGAAAAAGAAAGAAAATTAAAAAGGAGAAATTTAGATACAAGAGATAAGAAGGGGAAAAAATATAAAGAGCTTGGGCATAAAAAAAGAAAGAAGAAAGAGAAGATTTTATAATTTCAAAGCCTCTTCATTTTTTCTAAGGGATTAAAAAAAAACATGAGAGGTTTCATAAAAAATACTTCACCCCAATTCTTTCCTCTTCTGCTTCGTGTACCATCCGAACAAAAGATTTTAGCTCTCGTCTTTCTTAAATTTTAAACTAATGAATAAATAAATTGATCTCTCTTCATAGCAACTTATACTTGGCTCTCCGCTCGCTCGGGTATAAGTGGGCCGGACGGTGGCTGGGTTTCGGGCTTGGGCGGTCATTGCATGAGCTTCCGGGTACCAGTTAGTCAGATCTGCCCGGTCGAAATCAACGGTCTCAGCCGACCGGGCCCTGACCCGGCCCGCGCCCGCCTCCTCGCGGCAGCGCTTCGACCCCTGCGAACGGCTCAGGTCTCTTTCCCCGGCCCCCACTCCGATATATATCCCCACCTCCACCCAAAAACGACGAAACCGTCTCTCTCTCTCTCTCTCTCTCTCTCTCTCTCTGTTTTCTAGCTTTTTATTTATTTATTTATTTGTTTATTTATTCTAGGGTTTCTCCAAGGCCGAACGCAATCTAGGTATGAATCGTTTCTGTCGATCGCTGATCTCAAGGGGTTCCAATCTATCCCGATCGCTTCTCTCTCTTTATCTCTCTCACCCCGATTTATATCAGAGTTTTCCAATATTTGGACCTTGGATCCTGGAGCTGATCGACTTTTCAGGGAATTCGAGGAGGATAGATGTTGGAGCAGCTGCTGATCTTCACCCGGGGCGGGCTGATCCTATGGTCGTGGGGCAACGCCCTTAAGGGCTCCCCAATCGACACCCTTATCCGCTCATGCCTCCTCGAGGAGCGCTCCGCCGAGACCTCCTTCAGCTACGACGCGCCCACGGGTGGCGCCGCCTACACGCTCTAGTGGGCCTTCTACAACGACCTCGGTCTTGTCTTCGTCGCCGTCTACCAGCGGATTCTCCACCTCCTCTACGTCGACGATCTCCTCGCTGCCGTCCGCAAGGAGTTCTCGCAGATTTACGATCCCAAGCGCCCACCGGCGTATAATGAATTTGATGACATATTCCGGCAGCTCCAGAAGGAGGCCGAGGCTCGTGCTGAGGAGATAAGGAAGTTGAAGCAGTCTAATCGGGCCCCTCTCGTGGCTGGAAAGAAACAGGACCAGAGGGTTAGGTGTAGGGAGACGGGAAGCAGAAGGACGGTAAGGATGATGGTGAGTCGGGCAAAGGCGTGGTTTATCGAACGGGAGTTCGAACGAGATTGGAGTTAAAAAGGAGAATTCTCGTGCCAAGCGTTGCTAATATATTTAATATTAAATAAAAATATAATATTAGATAAGTGTATATTAAATATATAATAAAATTAAATAAAATTATATATAAAATAAAAAACATAATATGAGATTATCATATTTTAATAATTTTATTTTTTTAAAAAAATTAAATTATCATAATTTATGATAATCTTAAATTATCAAAAATTAAATATTATCATTCAAATTTCTATAACTAATAAGCCAAAGCTCAAGAGTTAAAACTGTATTTTCCAAAACTAAATTAAGGAACCCATGCACGAAATCACATATGCCTGATTGCTTTTAGGAGCATTACATTTTGATTAGAATATAAAAAATTATCTAATTACTATAATCAAATTTTGATTTGGTTAAAGTTAATTGAAATCATGCCTAAGAAATGGCAAAGGAACTTATGTGTTCTAATTATGAAACTCGATTTCAAAGAACAATCGATGAAGTATAAATTATTATAACAATGTAGCTATATCATTCATTTTATTGAGCTTGTCCAAATGCCAGACATTAATACATTACAAAGCATGTAACAAAATAAATTCTAAGAAGACCTACACCGATAGGGATTGCAATCAAGTTAGGCTGAGTACAAGGTAGGCCAAATTTCTATCAAACCAGACCCAACATATTTATTAAATGGGTCAAAATTCTAGACCAAAATCTTACCGTTTTAATTGTTCAACAAGTAACTTGACCCAACTAGCAATGCATTGAAACAAGTTAAATGCATTAAACGAGTCAAGTTATGCGATTTCAAATCTTTCCCAAATAATGAGCAATGGCTAAGGCAAGGTTAGACGCTTTCAAGAAATCATAGTTGGCATTCTTAATTGACGGTTCATTGCACAACCTTGCTGTCTCTGTATTCGTTGATTTCAGGTATGGCACTTCCGTATTCCTTTAATGCCATATAATTTCTCGTCGATGACAGAAATTTTATTATTTTTGAGTAGATCGGAAGGCACACCTGCACCTCCTCATTCTCGTCTTCAAGTTTGGACTTGATGTCTGTGGCTTGCTAATCAGTACTTCTATAGCAATGACGCCCAACCCTGCGAAGTTAGCAGAACCACTATTGGGATCCATCTTGAGAATAGCTTTAAGAGAATTGCAAAGATCTTCGAGAGGAGCAGCTGCAATAAGGGAGGATCTTTGAGAGAAGAAGAGAAGCAAAGACAGAGAGAGATATAGAGGGCCTCATTTTTTAATGAAAATTATAATGGTCTTTAGAGAACAAGAAAGAACCTTTTTTTTATAGGCTTAAGGATACCTAAAAATGAAAAAAAAAGGATTACGATAAGTATAGGGCTCCAAAACTTATTTATGTGGAAAGAAAAAAGATATGATAACAAAGGAAGGATATGAGAAGGAAAAGAAAAAAAAAGGAAAGAAAAAAAACAAATAATAGGAAAAAGCAAATAATTAAAAAGAAAAAAAAAGGAAAGAATAAAGGAAGAAAAGAAAAAGAAATATAATAGGTGTAAAAGAAATTAAGTGAAGAAGGAAGAGAGACAGTGGATACTTACTAAACCCAATTGCCTTTAAGATGGGCAATGACATGATTTGATAAGATCAATAGATAAATAAATCATCTAATATTGATACATGGAAAAGTGATTTGCTGAAATATAATATATAAAATAATACATAGAATGAAATTCTATTGCTTAGGGAAGGAAAAAGGGGAAAAAGTCCTTGACAAAATTGAATGCATAAATGTTCCTCCAAAACCAGTAATTCATTCCATTCAAAATCTAAAAACTCCAAATATGGCAAGATGATTTTAGAAACATATCTTAAGTTTACAAATAAAACATAAACACCTTAACTGGCATAAAAGATTGCATCCATACCTCAATGGTACAACTTTGGCCAAATTTTATTTATTTAGAACTAAAGTATAGCAATATATTCTCTTGTTTGGAATTTCTTTTCTGGATCTAATCGCTAATAATTTAAAAAACTCAATTATAATTAATTTTCTACTAAAATATATGATTAAAATTTCATAGTTTCCTTATTTATAATTTTTCAAAATGCTAATAATTGATAGCATACTTCCTAATCTAAAATTTTCAAGGCTGATTCAATATTTTGATTAATGTTCGTTCGAAAATTCTTCACCTTTTATACTACTGGCTAATGGATGAGAATAGTTGGCATGAAGGAACAACCGCATGCTAACTTTCCAATCTCACAAAATGGTGCAATATGTAAGGTCAATTATTCTTTAATCCAAATAAATGATCATATTATAAATAATGATGATTTTATAGTGTTTGATTGTGGCTATTATTTTGATTTTTACCATTATTAAATAGTGATAAAACGGGCGATATCCATTATCTGTTGCATTAACTAATATTTAAAACCTCATAATAACCTAAAATAATTTATTCAAAGCATTCATATCATGTTTGCATAGTGTCTCCTAAAGTGACATGAATGTGATTTGGTAATAGCAAACAATCCCTATCTTTCAAATTTAAATCAATGTTGAAAGCTAATAGAACTATTATAGAGAAAGGTGAACTTGCTTTGATTTATAGAGAATGAGAGAATATTTGGAGTTGTGGAAGAGAGTGTGAGACAGAAAGAAAGAGTTAGCTTTGTAGCCAAGCCCCACCCAAGCATTATCGCTCAATTCCAAACCTCCATCGCTCTTGAGGCATAGCGCCTCCATTTAGGAAGACAAGTGGGTCACGGTCCTTGTTGGGTGACCCAAAAGGTGGGGGTTTTACATCCTCATCAAGCAACATCCTATTGCGAACCCGATCACACTAATAGATAGAATAAAAAATTTGGGATAATTATGATTACTTCGAGGGTATCATGCCTTCAGATGACCGCTTTAAGAGGGGTTAACTTCACTTCAAAAAGGTTGAGCCTCCAAACAAAAGGAACCAATAATATTATTTACATATTTATAGGGTTGAAATGTTAATTATTTAAGAAAAAGTAAATACAATTATATAAATAAACCTTCTAATGGAACTAATGCATAATTGAGAAAATAAATCATTGTCTAAGGTCAAAAGTTTTTCATAATAACTAGATTCTTCAAATCAAAGGAATCTTATAGATTTAAAAAGATCTTTAAAATTAGGGAATCCCACTTCCCTTAAAATCAACCTTGTTCTCAAGGTTGAAAATCAAAGAAACTTCTTCTATTACTTGTCAAAGTACTCATA
This sequence comes from Calamus simplicifolius, assembly GCA_900491605.1. Classification (NCBI taxonomy): domain Eukaryota; kingdom Viridiplantae; phylum Streptophyta; class Magnoliopsida; order Arecales; family Arecaceae; genus Calamus; species Calamus simplicifolius. Next base: position 5,719 of record UESW01002067.1, on the reverse strand, counting down.
CGGGGCCTCTTTCATTATCCTTATTTGTAACCCTATTAAAATAGAACCTTGTTCTATATGTATCCATTGAGGTCCAACCATGAACAACAAATATAAAGTTTGTGAGGTCACCATTAGATGATGCAGTAGCTTTTGCGGACTAGGATCAAAAGTAAACCAATCTGTTGCTTATATTATAAACAAGAAGTATCATCCAATTTTATAGTACCAGCACCATCATACATTCGAGAATCTTGCAATAACAGATAATTGTTTTGTAGCATATTAACTTGTCGTGCTTCTAATAGCTTTATTGTAATTTGTGAGGATTGATGAGGCTTAGATGCTGATGTCGAACTCCCTAAGATAGCTATTTGAGAAAAAGTTGCTGCATTAATAGATGCTTGTAGAGTAGCAAATTTTGTACGAAGAAAAGAATTAGAAGTTTTGTACATGCTGTTGAAGCACTATTGATTTTCTTTAAATGCGTCATCATTTTCTTTAGTTTGCAGGCTTGAATAATTGAGATTTTGGCCATCTAGTGCAAGAATATTATAGTAGTTGTCCCATTCACTAGGTGGTTTAAATCCCATATGGTCCATACCATTAGAAGATGGAACAATTGTTGTATGAGGTTCCAGACCAATACCAAAAATTATGTGCATCATTTTAGATCTCGGTTTAGAGTTAACTTGCTTCTCTATATTAAAATAGCTATCTTTTTGCTTGCATAAAGCAAGCAATTGCTCTTCCTTAAGCCCAGCGAACCCAATAGCTTTAGTCATATTGGTTGGTTGGAACATACGAACTGCATACTTGATTTTTTCTTTAAGTCCATCAACAAAGTATCTTACAGAAAATTCTTCAGTTAACCCTACAGTATTTTTAATGAATTGTTCAAATTGGTATTGATACTCATCACCATAAAGGTTTGGCACAACTTGACGGGTTCTCCATCAAAGCAAGAAACTTCATAGCATGAGGTTCAGGATTGGATTATTCTTTCATTTTTATATAGTGATCAAATCCTTATTGTTGGATTTGGTGGTTGCTAATTGAAGATTCACAAAAAAAATTTCTCATACCCATAATCATCCTTTTCAAATCAGCCAAAGTATCAATTAGCTACTTATTAGATTCTCTTAGCTCAAATACAAATGCTTTTATTATTTTTGTTAAACTTTTTATATCACTTTTCATACATTTTTTTCATTATTGTCGACAAGCTTTTTTTTGTTATATTTTATAGATCTCGGTAACAAATCTCTTTGAAAATAAGAAGGAACTTTTCTCCACTATTTCCTTTTTTTCTTTTTCTTTTTTTCCAACATTCTCTTCCCCTTTTTTCTCTCTCTTTCTTTTTTTCTTCTCTTCTTTGTTCTTCTTTCTCTCTCTCTCTCTCTCTCCCTCTTTCATTTTTTTTCTTTGGTTTTCCCCCTCCTTTTCTCTTTGTTTTCAACTAGATTTTCTTTTGCAGGTGGGTTATGGGTGTGGGAATTGTATTCTAAAGCCAATCATTTGATAATTGTGCTAATGTAAATAGTATATAAATTGATATATTAATAAGGAGGAAGAATTTCAAGAAAGGCTATCTTCCAATAGGTCATGGAATTTATCTTTCTAAGAAGGATTGTTCGACAACTCCTAATGAAAGAGAATGTATGAGTCGAATTTCATATGCTTTGGCAGTGGGATCGATTATGTACACCATGACATGTACAAGACCAGATATAGCATACTCACTAGGAGTAGTAAGTAGATACCAATCTGATCCAGAAGAAAAATACTGGCAAGTTGTTAAGACAATCCTTAAGTATTGAGAAATACTAAGGACCAGTGGTTAGTGTATGGAGAGTCTGATTTCAAACTTATTGGATATACTGATTCCAGTTTTCAATCAGATCATGATGATAGCAAAAGTGTGTCGGGTTTCATGTTTATCCTAAATGGTGGAGCTGTTTGCTGAAAAAGTTTTAAGCAACATACAGTGGCAAATTTAGTGTGCGAGGCAGAGTACATCGCTGCATCAGATGCTGCGAAAGAAGCTGTGTAGCTACGAAAGTTCATCTTCGAGCTTGGAGTGGCACCTTCCATAGATGGACCAGTCCTGTTGTACAGTGACAGCACTGTGCAATAGCTCAAGCAAAGGAACCACGAGCACATCAACACACCAAGCACATACTGCGTCGGTTTCATCTCATTCGAGAGATTATAGAACGAGGTAACATAAATCTTCAGAAGATTGACGGAAAGGAAAACCTAGGTGATCCATTTACTAAAGCACTCAGCATCAAGGAGTTTGACGACTTTAAATTGAAGATGGGTATTAGATATTGTAATGAGTGGCTTTAGGCTAAGTGGGAGTTTGTTGGGAATTGTATCCTAAAGCTAATCATTTGATGATTGTGCTAATGTAAATAGCATATAAATTAATATATTAATAAAAGTTATTTGGTAATTTATTCATTACAAGAACATCTTCTTAAAACTCCTAATAGTAATGAAGCCCTTAGGATCTTCTTTTACAATAAAGAAGGATTTATCTTTGAAGATCCTCAAAAGAGTTCGCGACCAAATGATATACTATGACAGGGTCATAGTACATCAATTATAGGACGTTGTATATCATATTTGTTGGTTGTCCTCTTAACCAAGGAGTGTAGAGACACTGGTATGACATACATGTGAGAGTGTAGGAGTACATTTCACCGCACGTGACTCATTTCTGGATACTTTGCTGTCAAGAGTTAATCCGAGAAGATATGGATATAAGTATCCTTAAGACCTGAGAATCACAACTGGTGACTTGCAAGCAACTCATTGTACTTAGGTGCCGACCACCTGGATTTCTAATCCAGCTACGAAAGGTTACTGGGTGCAGTCAAGTACTTGTGGTAGTCAGTTGTTGATCAAGATGGAATTTGACTTATCCCGTTAAAAGGAGAAATGCTTGTGTTTCAATTTAGTAAGACCTTGGTCAAGACACTTCATGTGAAGGTCACATGATCACTAAAGTTGAAATCACTTTATGGATTTGCTATTTAGAGTTGATAGGCTCTTAAGTCATCTTAGCATTTGTGGTCAAAAGGATGAATTATACGGTAACTATTTCTTAGGGTTCTTGGAGTTTGCTCGGCAACTCTTCGACCTATCCGGACGTCGGGTTCCATTGCTAGATGGGCACATCGATTAGTATAGAAAGTTGTTTCTATGCTATCGGCTTAGGTTCGAACCTAGAGAGTCACACGCATAGAAGTTTCTTAGGATGATCTATTTGCTGATCAATGATTGAGAATCGTATATGATTTAATTAATCAATTTGATTGATTGAATTATCTCAATTGGGTTAAGTACAAGTGAATTAGATTCAATTTGGTTTAAGTCTATTAGAAGGACTAATCAATTTCAAATATTGATTTGAAATTAGACTTGATTTGGATTTAAATAGATTCAGGACTAGACAAATTTGATTTGGGCTAGAACCATGATCTATGTAGGTTCAGTCCAATAAATTCAAATCAGCTTAAACCAAAACCCGAACCTAAACCCCTCGCATAAGGATCTCACATGATGAGATAACTTGATTCAAATTCTCATGTAGAATTTAATATATTAATTTAATCTTCTTCAAACTGTTTCCGTTGGAATTCTAAGTGTTAAAATTCATATAGAATTAATGTACCTCTTTGAATTAACCAACGATGGAATTCTAAGTGTTAGAATTTACATCTCTTTGGTTTTCACCGAACGTCGAAATTAACCAAATGTTGCATCTCTTTGGTTTTCACCGAACGTCGGAATTAACCAAATGCTGCATCTCTTTGGTTTTCACCGAATGACAGAATTCTAAGTGTTAAAATTCAATGGGCTAAAGGCTACATTGAGCCTATAAATTAGAGGACATTCTTCACCAGATAACACAACACAACACACGATATGTCATGGATTGAAATTCTAAAGAGTTAGAACACAAATTCCTGGTGTGATTCTGGTGTTAGCAAAAGTTTGGTGGATCTTGGAGAAAGATTCAAGTGGAAGGATTCAAGATCAGTAAAGTTATTTTTATGAGCTAGCACTCTTGGGAATCCGATCATTCGGGGACTTCGCATGGATGATACTAGAGGCTAGACAATTGAACGGCTACATAGCACAAAGGATTTATCCTATTTTCTTAAGGTAAGTGATTTGATCCCTAGATCTTAAGGCAGGCTTCAAGATAAGTAGTATGACTTCTCATCTTGAAGATCAAGATATGATCTTGATTATTTAATTTATATGCATAATTTAGATCAAATGATCCTATATAAGGCAAAGATATGATCTTGATTCATGTTTGATAGATTAATATGTAATCTTTAAGTTTCGCATTGATAATTGTTATCAAATCATTAAAATACGCATGCCTCGGAGATTGTTTTCCTAACAATTGGTATCAGAGCATGGTTTCATCTTGATCTAATTTATTGCATGTAAATTAATGCTCCTATTAATTTTGTAATTAAAGCTAAAATGGATCACCAGGCTATTATGGATTAAAAATCCAAATTACCCATTTAATGAGGTATTCTGTGACATATTGCCGTGACGTTATGGTTCTTGATGTTTAGTCAAAAGATAATTTAAATTGATCTTTTGCATCAAAACATAGATTACACACACTCTCAAAAGATGTTTTATAATTGATACATATTGATGTTGTATAAAAGCATGATATTTGCATGTTTAGTATAAAAACATAGATATGAGATATGATGGCTTGTTGTCTATGTTATGAAACATACAAATATTTATGAGAGTTTTATTTGAATGTCAAATATTTATTCATAATCTTTTTAGATATGATCTAAATATAGAAATTATGAATAGTTAAATAATGCAACTGATGCATATTCATATGACATGAAATATATTTAACCTTATGGGTTAGCTAAATCAGGTCCATAAAGGGTTAGACCCTAAGGTTTAAATCAACTGGACTATAAGAGTATTTGATCAAATCTAAATTAATTAGATCAGGTTAAGGATGCTCTACATCAAACAATAGTTGTAGTTGATCATGTCCATGTCTTTGATTAAACCAAATGGAAGTAGATTAGGCTCCGTGGTTGAGCATGAATCTCTTAGATGGTCAAATCAAAATTGGTTAACCATATGATGTCAAGGTGAGTTGGCAAGTTGCTCTAGGATCAACGATCGAATGGTTTTTAATTGGGAGCTACTCGTATTGATGCGTCTTTAACGAGTTAATGGCATATCCCTCCCATCGATCTTACTTACCTGGTCAATATGGTGAACCATTTATGATTCAGATCATTTACCTGATTCGGGTTGGCCCATGCCTGTAAGAAAATCAGTCTACTGATTTAGGTGCCACTTAACCTGACTTAATCTTGTTTCATTCTACCAATTTTATAGATTTAGTGGGAGAACTTGATTAGTCAATTTATCTTCAGATTATTAAATCCTCTAAAATTATTAGGTCCTTAAAATGAAATAGTTATATGATAACTAGATCATAGCCTCCCATTAAGATGGGTGATAATGAGTCCGATGTCTTGATAATCATTGGAGGCACTCCATGCCTTGTGCTTGTCAACCATCAGAATTATCATTCATTATATGATAAGTCAGAGTAACTATTAAATAGACAGTCAGGTGGGCCGAGCTTCACTTGGGCTTGGTTATCTATTGATAGGTTACACTGATTATATCATTTAATGGTTGGATCTAACCAGAACTT
>UESW01002066.1:200074-292239 GCA_900491605.1 Calamus simplicifolius | reverse complement strand
TTATGCTTGTAATTTTGATATTATTGATGGTATATATATACAAAATTATTATATATTTTATAAGTAAAAAGAAATTTATAACATTATGCTTGTAATTTTTGATATTATTGATGGTATATATATGCAAAATTATCATTAGAAAGGTACTCATTAAAAAAAAAATTTAAGATATATATATATATATAAGAATAATTTAATTATGTAGCCAAATCTATATATCGTTGTTTTTTATCTTCAAATACTCATAAATTTTAAATATAAAAAAATAAAAAAGATAAATTATTATGGACGTTGGAATCCTAGGATAAGGAAGATAATTTGGAATTCAATGCTTGCATAAATCAATAGTTGAAAATAAGTAATTAGGTATTTAACAAACATTTTTTATAATATATTTTATATGAAAATAGAAGAATTTTGCAATCATTCCATGAAATTAGTAATTTTGAAAAATAAGTAATTAATATCTAGTGAAAATCATACATATAATTAACATAGGGATAAATTTTAATTAATTTTTGGCAACTTATTTTTGATAAAAAATTATATTAATATGATAACGGTTCTTTAACATTGCAATAAAATAAAGAGACTAAGAAAAGAAAGTATTAGAATATATTCTCTCTTATTTCATCTTTTTTTATTTCATCCGTAATCCTTCTTAAGTAAAAAAAAAATTATAACATTATGCTTGTATTTTTGATATTATTGATGGTATATATATGCAAAATTATCATTATAAAGGTACTCATTAAAAAAATAAAATTTAAGAATATATATATAAGAATAATTTAATTATGTAGTCAAATCTATATCTCGTTTTTTTATCTTGAAATACTCATAAATTTTTAATATAAAAAATTAAAAAGATAAATTATTATGGACGTTGGAATCCTAAGATAAGGAAGATAATTTGGAATTCAATGCTTACATAAATCAATAGTTGAAAATAAGTAATTAGGTATTTAACAACATTTTTTTATAAATGTATTTTGTATGAAATATAGAAGAATTTGCAATCATTCCATGAAATTAGTAATTTTGAAAAATAAGTAATTAATATCTAGTGAAAATCATAAATATTTAATATAGGGATAAATTTTAAATAATTTTTGGCAACTTATTTCTGATAAAAAATTATATTAATATGATAATGGTTCTTTAATAGTTATATAATTAAAGAGTAACAATAGAATAAAGAGACTAAGAAAAGAAAATATTGGAATATGTTCTCTCTTATTTTATTTTTTTATTTCATCCGTAATCCTTCTCAAATACAATTCTATGCCATAGCAAATGGTAAAAGATGTTATGAGTAATACCAATAGATAACCTCCTTGGAATACCAATGGATACTATCTTTATAACTTTGATAATCTCTCACCAATGAAAGAGGATACTGCCTCATTAAAAATTTTACCAGGAAAACCCAATTGGATAAAACCATAGATAAGGAAAAAAGAGTACAGTATTTTGCTTTCCTTTTGACTACATCTCTTGATATACTTCCATTAAAATTATCATTCGAGATCCTTGAGTCGTCGTAGTCCAATTTTTCGGACTAACTCTTCAATCTCTTTGTAAATAGTACTTTCGTAAATAAATCAGGGAGATTATCGCTAGATCGAACTTGTTGAACATTAATAGTACCACTTTTCTGAAGGTCATGAGTAAAAAAGAACTTTGGGGACATATGTTTTATTCTGTCACCTTTGATATATCCTCCTTTCAGTTGAGCTATGCAGGCTGTATTATCCTCATAAAAATAGTTGGTATCTCTTTTTGAAAGAATAATCCGCATGTCTTCTGAATGTATTGGATTACTGATCTAAGCCATACACATTCTCGGCTTGCTTCATGAATTGCCAAAATTTGGCATGGTTAGATGATGTAGCCACAATTGTTTGCTTTGTAAAATGCCATGAAATAGCAGTGCCACCATATGTAAAGACATAACCCATTTGTGATCGACCATTATGAGGATCAGATAAATATCCTGCATCTGCAAAACCTACCAACTCGGATTTGGATAAATTTGAATAATACAAACCCATATCCATTATACCTCTGAGGTATCGGAATATGTGCTTAACACCTATCCAATGCCTCTTTATAGGTGAAGAACTATATCTTCCTAACAAGTTTACTGAAAAAAGATATATCAGGTTAAGTGTGAGTCGCAAGATACATTAATGCACCTATTGTGCTAAGATATGGTACTTCAGGATCAAGTAGTTCTTCGTCATGTTCCTTAGGTTGGAAAGGATCTTTATCGATTTCAAGTAACTTTATGACCATCGGAGTACTTAATGGGTGTGCTTTATCCATATAAAACCTTTTAAGTATCTTTGCTATATAAGCAGATTGGTGCACAAAAATCTCATTCTTAAGATGTTTGAGCTGCAGGCCAAAGCAAAATTTTGTTCTTCCAAGATCTTCATTTCAAATTCCTATTTTAAGCAATTTGCTGCCCTTTAAAGCTCTTCAGAGTTCCAATCATGTTTAAATCATATACTGCAATGATCACAAATTGTGATCCAGATCTCTTTATAAAGATACAAGGACATATAAGACCATTGTTATAGCCTTATTTCAATAGGTATTCAGTCAAATAATTGTACCACATACGCCCTGCTTGTTTTAACCCATAGAGAGACTTTTGCAACTTTATCGAATAAAGTTCTCTGAATTAGAGTTAGAATTTTCATGCAATTGTAATCATTCTAGGATTTTCATATAGATATCATTGTTAAGTGAGCCATATAGATAGGCTATCACTACATCCATAAGACACAATTCAAGTTTTTCATGCATTGCCAGACTAATCAAATATAAAAAAGTTGTTGCATCCACCATAGGAGAATAGGTCTCTTCATAATCAATACTGGGTCTTTGTGAGAATCCTGGGCAACTAGTCGTGCTTTATACCTCACAATTTCATTATCCTTATTTTGCTTTTACACGAATACCCATTTATATCCTATAGGTTTTATACTAGCAGGTGTTTGGATAATCGGTCAAAAAACTTTACGTTTCACTAGCAATTTTAATTTAGAATCAATTGCATCCTTCCATTTTGGCCAATTTTATTGATATCTACATTCTGCCATAGACATTGGTTCATGATCCTCATTTTTATTTTTAATATTTTGTGCAATATAATATGCAAACTTATCGTCGATAATCATCTTATATCGGTTCCATCTTTCCCTAGTCATAACATAATTGATAGAGATCTCTTCATTTTCTTCGATTTTAGGTACCTTATTCTCAGACTCATCTGGAGTCTTAATTACTTCTGTTAGTATACTAGGGATCTTTTCTCTCGTCACAGTATCTTTAATCTGATTATCTAAATGATTTGCTACTTTTCTTTTGCGAGGGTTTTTATCTTTGGAACCAACTGGTCTACCACGCTTTACTTATCCCTTTATCTTATTAGCAGTGGTAGGTTGTCCTTAAGGGACAACAATTCTGATTGGAGCATTTGTAGATGTGACTTTGTTGCTCTTTAAGGTCAGTAAATGCGTCTGGCAATTATTTTGCTAGTTTTTGCATGTGAATTATCTTCGAACTTCAAGTTCATGTTGTTTTGTACGAGGATTAAGATGGAACAATGATAATTCATTCCAACTAATTTTTTTTACCGACTGCTTATTTTCTCTCCTTAATGTTGAAAAAATTGACTCATCAAAATGACAATCAATAATATGTGCCGTAAATAAATCTCCTATAGTTGGTTCAAGATATTTAATTATAGATGGAGATTCATACCCAACATATATCCCTAACCTCCTTTGAGGTCCCATCTTAATACATTGTGGTGGAGCAATTGGAATATAAACCGCACATCCAAAAATTCTTAGATGAGAAATATTTGGTTCTTGACTATAAACCAATTGTAACGGAAAGAATTCAGAATAATTCATTGGCCTGATGCGAATAAGTACTGCTGCATGTAAAATAGCATGTCCCCATGTAGACAAAGGAAGTTTTGCTTTCATAAGTAATGGTCTTGGAATCAATTGGATCCGTTTGATAAGCGATTCTGCAAGACCATTTTGAGTATAAACATATGCTACAGGATGTTCAACAATAATTCTAATAGCAGTACAATAATCATTGAATGCTTGAGAAGTAAATTCACGAGCATTATCAAGGCGTATTGTCTTGATATGATTATCTGAAAAATGAGCATGTAGTCGAATTAATTGCGCAGTAGTCTTACAAACGCCAAGTTGCGAGTCGATAATAAGCATACATGTGACCATCTAGTTGAAGCATTAATTAAAACCATGAAATATCTAAATGGTCCACTTGGTGGGTGAATAGGTCAACAAATATCACCATGTATGCGTTCCAAAAATTCAAGAGATTCAGTCTTGATTTTAGTCGGTGATGGCCTAATAATTAATTTTCCTTGAGAGCAGAATTCATTTGACCGTAATATTTTCTGATTCTCCAATGAATGTCCATATGAATTCTCTATAATTCTTCACATCATAATTAAACTAGGATGACCAACCGGTTATGCCAAATTATAAAATCATTTTGATTAGTAAACTTCTGGTTTACTATAGCATATGCTTCAACTGTGCTTATTTGTGTAGTATAAACCAGAAGAAAATGCAGGCAATTTTTCTAATATACATTTCTTGCCTGAGATTGTATTTGTAATGCACAAATACTCAATATTGCCTTCATTAGTTGTCTCAATGCGATATCCATTTCTGCAAATATCATTAAAACTCAATAAATTTCTTTGAGACCTTTCCGAATAAAAGGCATCATCAATTATGAATTTTATTTCTCTAGGTAGAATGATATGGGCTCTTCCAGAGCCTTCATTAGTTGTCTCAATGCGATATCCATTGATGTGAATATCATTAAAACTCAATAAATTTCTTTGAGATCTTTCAAAATAAAGGCATCATCAATTATGAATTTTATTCCTCTAGGCAAAATGATATGGGCTCTTCCAGAGCCTTCAATCAATTTTGCACTACCATAAATTGTATTGACATTTGTTGTCTGCATTCTTAAGTAAGAGAAGTATTTCATATTTTTAAGTATAGTGTGTGTTATAGCATTGTCGACGAGGCACAAATTGTTATTGTCGATAAAAGATCCTATCGAGATAATTCTATTTTCTTTATGGAAAGTGATGTGGCTAGTATGGCCACAAGGGCAATTTCGGCAAAATCAAAAGAAATTAGTGCGGCACCGGTGTCTCCAAACCCACCGAGTCGGCCCTGACCATTCCTGGTCGGCCCCGCTCGGCCCCGGCAGCTTCAAGCCCACCGAGTCGGCCCTGACCATTCCTGGTCGGCCCCGCTCGGCCCCGGCAGCTCCAAGCCCACCGAGTCGGCCCGACCATTCCTGGTCGGCCCCGCTCGGCCCCGGCAGCTCCAAACCGAGTCGGCCCCGAGTCGGCCCCGACCATTCCTGGTCGGCCCCGCTCGGCCCCGGCATCTTCAAGCCCGCCGAGTCGGCCCCGACCATTCCTGGTCAGCCCCGCTCGGCCCCCGACATCTCCAAGCCCGCCGGGTCACCCCGACCATTCCTGTCAGCCCGCTCGGCCCTGGCAGCTTTGAGCCCGCCGGGTCAGCCCCAACCCTCCTCGGTCGACCCCACCCCGGCGCCTCCTGGTCGGTGGAGTTGGCCCCGACCATCCCTGGTCGGCCCAGCTCAGCCTCGGGGCCCTTAGGAGAGTCAGGGTACCCCCGCTTCCTCCAAGTCACCTCCAGTACGGCCCTGGTGGTTCAGGATGCCACCTTTCTGACCCGCGCCGCCTGGCAACGCCAGATCTAACTACCCACTAGTTACACTGCTGATGGGACCGGACCAAACTACCCGATAGCCCCACTGGCTGATGGGACATAGCCCACCAACCATTTTTCCCCTCTCCGATGGGACAGGACCCACCAACCAGCCCAGATTCATGCAACCCCCCAAGAACTCCGCGGACATTCCTTTTTCACGGAATCCCACGTGGTCATGCAAGTGTCAACCCCCTATAAAAAGGTGAATTCACTCAATAATGAGGTACGAGCGAAAAACTCAAAGAATCGCTATCTGAATACTCAGAGAGGGATTCCTCCTCCCGGGAACACCTTTCATCTAAAGAGAGCTCGTCCGAGCTCTTCCTCAGCTGGGACCTCGGTTGCTAACTTGAGCATCGGAGGGTCCCATCGGAGAATCCCTCCGGTCGTGGGACTTTTTTGCAGGTAACCCGGTGAAGTGAAGATCCGCTAATCAATCCACTTCCTTCTCGACGTTTAGGACCAGTGATCGGGCGTCATCAGATTGGCGCACAGGAAGGGGAATCGGGCGAAGCAGCAGGTAGCTCAGGGTTCCCCGTGCTACGCATCAACGAACTTTACTCCCCCCTCTTTTCTTCACCAAGCCATGGTGGTGACGCGAGCTCAGGACGCTTCTATCAGCTATCCAGCGGGGCTTCCCCCGCCAGCTAGGCAGCAGGAGGCCGATCCCCCTGCCGCCGATCCTCCCGTCACCCGTCCACCACCAGATGCAGCTATCAAAACTGCGGAGCAATTAGCGACTCTCACCCAGCAAGTCCAAACTCTCACCGCTATGGTCCATGGACTCCAGCAGTAGCAGTCCGTGGCCACCCAGCACCAGACCGCTCCCCCCGCCAGTCAGCAGTCGGCGAGGGGAGGCTCTCCCCAGTGAAAAGCCGGTCGTCGTCAGGTTTCCCCTAGGAAGCCTCGCCGTGAGCCCTCTAAACGGCCACGGTCCCCTGGTTGTGGCCCCAGTAAATTTCCTCCCAAGCCGCATCATCAGGAGGAACCAAAGCGGAAGTCTCGGCTCCCGCATCCTTCTCCTTCTCTTTCTTCTTCTTCTTCCTCCTCCGAGCTATCTCGGAGAGCCCCGACAATCAGCCGCCAGGCGAAGGAGCGCCTGAACAAGTACAATAGGCGACTGGATGAGCTCGCAGGAAAATCAATCATCAACCGGATGAAGAGTTTGACACCTGTCCTCCTTACACCCGCCGGATATTGAAGGAGCCTGTCCCCTCTAGATTCCGCTTTCCCCAGATAGACCCGTACGATGGCACGACAGATCCTCTCGACCATCTCGAGAGTTATAAAGCAATGATGCAAGTCCAAGGCGCTTCGGATGCCCTTCTATGCAAAGCCTTCCCTGCCACTCTACGGAAGGCCGCTCGCGCGTGGCACTCGCGCCTATCCCCCCACAGCATCGACTCCTTTCGAGAGCTGGAAAGGGCCTTTCTGGCACATTTCGATGCCTAGCGGCGGATTCCAAGAGTGGCAGACAACCTCTTCTCTGTGCGCCAGAAGGAGGGGGAGTCGCTGCGGGACTTTGTGTCCCGGTTTAAGGCTGCCGCCCTCGAAGTTTACCATCTCGATGACACGGTGGCAACGCTAGCGCTGAAGCGAGGGCTCCTCCCATCCCGCTTCACCTTTTCCTTGGACAAGAAGCCCCCGGGTTCCTATTCCGACCTCCTCCTCCGGGCTCAAAAGTACATCTGCGCGGATGAAGCTGACTTCACCCGCGAGAATCCTCGAAGAGCTCCAACCACAAGCCCGCTCGCCCCGAGCCGAGTGGACCCCCCGACACCGGCGGTCCGACCACTCGCCGATCTGACAACAGGCGTCGAAGCCCCGTCCCCGATGAGAGCAAGCTCACACATCTCCTCGCCCCTCGATCCCATATCCTTATGGAGATCGAGGGCGAGCCTTATCTCCAGCGTCCTCCTCCCATGAAGAAAGGTCTTCCCCGACAAAAGCCATTACTACCGATTCCACCGGGATTATGGCCATGACACCGACAGCTATTACAGTTTGAAGCGGGCCATCGAGGAGCTCATCCAGCGAGGCTACCTCGGCAAGTATGTTCAGAAGGCATCATAGCCGCTGCCAGCACTCATGGGGCCCCCGCCCGTTCAGGCCACGGTCGACAACACCCCCACAGAATGGACGGTCGGAATGGTGTCTTGGGGAGCGGCCTCCACATCTAAGCGACCGAGAGGGAGGAGGCACCGGGTAATGTAATTTCTGGGGGGGATCTGCTGTTGTTGAAAATGTAAACAATGAAGGCATCGTCTCTATGACGATCGCCAAGCACCCTGTAAAAAGGATATTAGTTGATAGTGGTAGCTCAGCTGACATCCTTACTTACGACGCTTTTGTTCGGATTGGATTATCTCTAGACTCCCTTCAGCCTGTGGCACCCGTTGGTCGGGTTCACCGGGGATTCAGTAAGGTTGAAGGCGAGATATCTTTACCTGCGACAGCCAAACACCGCCATGTCAAAGTACAGTGATCATGAAATTCCTGGTCGTGAGGGTCCCCTTGGCATACAACGCCATTCTCGGGCATCCAGGTCTTAACCTTTTGGACGCAGTTATCTCCACCCGGTGTTTGCTGGTGCAGTTCCCCACTAGTGAAGGAGTTGGAGAGATGCGCGTGAGACCAGCCCGGTCCTGCCTTGTTATCACGCGGCATCAAGTCCTCTGGAAGTTGAATCAACCTTAGAAGCACCCGACCCCAGAGACTCCAGCAAGGGATGAGAACCAGCCGAGCACCCTTAACTTTCCCTCTCGGAGACGACCCGACGAAGACCGTCTGCGTCAGCGGACTCCTTCCCCCGGAGGACCGGGAGCGCCTCTTAGCTTTTTTGCGGGCTAACTCGGACATCTTCGCTTGGTCGTCTAATATGCCCGGCATCCCTCCGAGGTGATCACCCATAAGCTCAATATTGACCCGCGGCACTGTCCAATCCGCCAAAGGAAGAGAAGCTTCGCTCCTGATCGGCAAAAGGCTATTGATGAGGAAGTCAACAAGCTGCTCAGCGCTGGCCACATCTGGGAGGCACATTACCCTAGCTGGCTGGCTAATGTGGTCATGGTGCGTAAGGCAAACGGGAGCTGAAGAATTTGCATCGACTTCACTGACCTCAACAAGGCGTGTCCGAAAGACAGTTTTCCCTGCCAAGGATAGATCAGCTGGTGGATTCCACCTTCGGGCACGAGCTCCTCAGCTTCATGGACGCCTTCTCCGGATATAATCAGATAAGGATGGACCCCAACGATGAAGAGCACACATCCTTTGTGACAGAGAAAGGCATTTATTGCTACAAAGTGATGCCTTTTGGCCTCAAAAATGCGGAGGCAACTTACCAAAGGTTGATGAACAGAGTGTTCCAAGATCAGCTAGGCCAGAATATGGAGGTCTATGTAGATGACATGCTGACAAAGAGCACCCGCACCTCCAATCACGTCTCCGACTTAGAGAAAACCTTCAACAACTCCGTCGTTTCCAAGTCAAGCTGAACCCCAAGAAGTGTGCTTTCGGGGTCACGGCGGGCAAGTTCCTAGGTTTTATGGTGACCCAGCGGGGGATCGAAGCGAACCCAGAGAAGATCAGCACCATCCTCGACATGAGGCCACCATCCAGCAAGAAGGAAGTGCAGCGACTAACAGGGAGGATAGCGGCTCTAAGTCGTTTCCTCTCCAAATCGGCCGAAAGATGCTTGCCCTTCTTCAAGGCCTTGCGGAAGGTGAATAATTTCGAGTGGACGGACGACTGCCAGAGAGCCCTTGATGGCCTAAAGGCATTCCTGTCTTCCCCCCCGCTCCTGTCCAAGCCAAGAGACGGGGAAAGTCTCTTCCTCTACTTAGTTGCTTCTTTGGAAGTCATTAGCTCAGTCTTGGTGCATCTCGATGCCGACGGAACCCAGAGACCCGTCTATTATGTGAGCAAGGTCCTCCATGACGCAGAAGTTAGGTACTCCAAGACAGAGAAAGTTATTTTTGCCCTGATAGTTTCCGCCCGGCGCCTCTGCCCATACTTTCAAGCCCATCCTATCGTGGTGCTCACAGACCAGCCCCTTCGGGCCATCCTGGCTCGTCCAGATACCTCGGGTCGACTTGCCAAGTGGGCTATCAAGTTAGGAGAGTTCAACCTCTCCTTCCATGCATGACCGGCTCTGAAGTCCCAAGTTTTAGCTGACTTCCTAGTTGAGTGCACTTGGGCAGAGGAGGCGACTGAGGAGGTTACCAAGGAACAGCGCGAGCCTGAACCAAGCGGCGATGGAGAAACTTGGATCCTTCATGTTGATGGCGCGTTAAACTCTCAGGGAAGCGGCGCCGACCTCATTATTACAGGGCCAGGCGAGAGAGGATGGAATGTGCCATGCGGTTTCTATTCGAAGCCACCAATAATCAAGCTGAGTACGAAGCCCTGCTGGCCGGATTAAGGCTAGCCCAGGAGTTCGGAATAAGGCGTCTCAGGGCTTTCACAGACTCGTAACTCATCTCCGAGCAAATCAACGGAGAGTACGAGGTGCGTGACCCTATTATGACTCAGTACTTAGGCAAGGTTCGGCTCTTGACCTCCCCACTAGCTTACTTCACATCAGTTACATTCCCCAGAGTGAGAATGCCAAGGCCGACATCCTTTCTCGTCTGGCTACCTCTGCCGACGGCATGGCAAGGGACGCTTACATTGAATATTTAGGAAGGCCCAGCATAGAGGATGGTGAGGAAGTCCTCCCGCTCGCCCAAAGCCCACATGGATGGATGCCTACGTCCACTATCTCACTGATGTCACTCTCCCTAACGATCGCAACGAAGCCAGGTTACTAAAGTGGAGGGCCTCCAAGTTCGTACTCTTGGACGGGCATCTGTACAGAAGGTCGTTCTCTTACCCCTGCTCAAGTGTGTAGGACCCGCCGACGCTGACTACATCCTAAGAGAAATCCATGAGGCATCCTGGAAATCATCTGGGGGGCAGGTCCTTGGCCCAAAAGGCTCTCCGTCAGGGATACTTCTGGCTCACTATGAGGGAGGATGCGGCCAAACTAGTTCAAAGGTGCGATGGTTGCCAGCACCCGCACACATCCCACATCAACCGTCTACCCCACTGAACCTGCTCTCGGCCCCATGGCCTTTCGCTCAATGGGAATGGACATCCTCGGGCCATTCCCCCCGGCCTCAGGGCAACGGAGATTCTTGCTAGTCGCCATCGACTACTTCACCAAATGGGTCGAGGTCAGACTCTGGCTAAGATCACTGAAAGTAAGGTCAAAGCCTTCTTCTGGAAGTCGATCATATACCGTTTCGGCCTACCTCATACCCTTGTCACCGACAACGGCCGCCAATTTAATAATGAAGCATTTAAAGCTTTCTGTGACGAGCTAGGCATTCATCACCGATTCACCTCTGTCGGCCACCCCAGACCAACGGAGAGGCTGAGGTCATGAACCTCACCATCCTCAGAGGGCTCAGGACCCGACTAGATGGATCCAAGGGTCGATGGGTGGAGGAGCTCCCCAGTGTGATATGGGCTTACCACACGACCCCCAGAGCCCCGATGGGCGAGACTCCTTTCAGTCTCGTCTTCGGATCCGAGGCCATCATCCCTGTCGAGATCGGACTGCCCAGTCCGCGTGGAGTCCTTCAGCGAGGAAAACAACTCCGCATTGATATGGGCTAATCTGGACTTCATCGACGAAGCACATGATCGGGCGAGGCTGCGCATGGCGACCTTTCATCAGCGAGCGGCCAAGTACTACAATGCCCAAGTTCGTCTCAAGGTTTTTCGCCGTGGAGACTTGGTTTTGAGGAAGGCTGAGGTATCCAAGCCTACAGAGGGGGGCAAGCTATCCCCAACTGGGAGGGTCCTTATCGTCACCGAAACACTTCACCGGAGGCATACAAACTAGAAGAACTCGACAGGCGACCCATTCCACGTACCTGGAATGCGGATAACCTCCGCCAATATTATCAATGATGTATTCCCCTAGGGCATAAGCAATAAAGGAGGTCCCTTCTGACGCCACAGCTTACTCTCCCTTGTGTCCAAGGACCAGATCTCGCAAAAGGAGCTCACCGGCATTGCGGCTAACGGGACACCACTCGGCCCGGCCGACGGTGCCCCCGAGTCGGTTAAGACCCTAACAGCTCCATACTCGATCGATTCGCCCCTTAGGTGGCACATAAACCCTGAGGTGGTTCAAAAGGAGCTCACCGGCATCGCAGCTAACGGGACACCACTCGGCCCCGGCACGACGGTGCCCCGAGTCAGTTAAGACCCTAAGCTCCGTACCCGATCGAGTCACCCCTCAGGCAGCACACAAACCCCTGAGGTGGTTCAAAAGGAGCTCATCGGCATCGCAGCTAACGGGACACCACTTGGCCCGGTACGGTGGTGCCCCCGAGTCGGTTAAGACCCTAACAGCTCCATACCCAGTCGAGTCACCCTCAAACGGCACACAAACCCTGAGGTGGTTCAAAAGGAGCTCACCGGCATCGCAGCTGACTAGACACCACTTGGCCCGGAACGGCGGTGCCCCCGAGTCGGTTAAGACCCTAACAGCTCCGTACCCGGTCAAGTCTTCCCTTAGGTAGCATACAAACCCCTGAGGTGGTTCAAAAGGAGCTCACCGACATCGCGGCTAACGGGACACCACTCGACCCCGGCATGGCAGTGCCCCCGAGTCGGTTAAGACCCTAACATCTCCGTACCCGATCGAGTCACCCCTCAGACGGCACACAAACCCCTGAGGTGGTTCAAAAGGAGCTCACTAGCATCGCGGCTAATGGGACACCATTCGGCCCCGTCACGGTGGTGCCCCGAGTCGGTTAAGACCCTAACAGCTTCGTACCCGGTCGAGTCTCCCCTCAGGCGGCACACAAACCCCTAAGGTGGTTCAAAAGGAGCTCACCGGCATCGCAGCTAACGGGACACCACTCGGCCCGGCACAGCGATGCCCCGAGTCGGTTAAGACCCTAACAGCTCCATACCCGGTCGAGTTGCCCTCAGGTGGCACACAAACCCCTGAGGTGGTTCAAAAGGAGCTCACCGGCATCGCGGCTAACGGGACACCACTCAGTCCCGGCACGGCAGTGCCCCCGAGTCGGTTAAGACCCTAACAGCTCCATACCCGATCGAGTCGCCCTCAGCGGCACACAAACCCCTGAGGTGGTTCAAAAGGAGCTCACCGGCATGCGGCTAACAGGACACCACTCGACCCCGGTGCCCCGAGTCGGTTAAGACCCTAACGCTCGTACCCGGTCGAGTTGCCCCTTAGGCGACACACAAACCCTGAGGTGGTTCAAAAGGAGCCCACCGGTATCGCGGTTAACGGGACACCACTCGGCCCCAGCACGGCGGTGCCCCCGAGTCGGTTAAGACCCTAACAGCTCCGTTCCCGGTCGAGTCTTCCCTCAGGCGGCACACAAACCCTGGGGTGGTTCAAAAGGAGCTCACCGGCATCGCTGCTAACGGAACACCCCTCGGCCCCGGCACGGCGGTGCTCCAGAATCAGTTAAGCCTCTAATAGCTCCATATGCATCCAAGTCGCCCCTCATACGGAACCCAGACCGTTGAGACAGTTCTAAAGGGCCCTGTTTGGCCCTCACAGACTTCGAGTCGGTCGGCTCAGCCACGGCCTTTCTGGTCGGCCCTGACCGGCCCGGCATCTTCAACACTGACCGAGTCGGCGTAGGCCTTCCCCGGTTAACCCCACTCGGCCTCAGCGTCCCCAAGACGGCCGAGCCAGCCTCGACCATCTCTGGTCGGCCCCAGCGCCCCCAAGATTAATCTTGACACTGAGTCGCCCTTGGATCATTCCAAGCCTTTAGAGGATTCGCGCACAGATGAGTCTCCCTTCGAACAGTCTACAACAGCATGAGGCATCTCGAGTAACCTTCTGCACGGCCGGCTTATCCCGGGGACGCATTCGAACATCGACCAGTCCAAGGCTGCGATTCGGCTATGGCATTGTCAGCATGTGCAACATTTGAAGTTGAGAAAACATTTAGAAGGTGCAACATTCGGCTACGACATTGTCAACGTATGCGATTCGGCCACGGGAAGTAAGGCACAGTAAGGCGTTTTTCCCAAAAGAAGAAAGAGCAGATGGAACAAAACACAAAGATGTTTTGACAAAAGTTTCTTTATTAACAATCAAGGGGAAGTACAAAATTGGGCTGAGGCCGGTTACACAAGTCAAAGAAAAGAAAAACGAGCGGTGGGCTTTGGCTCTCAGAGTTCGCCTGGACCAGGCTTCTTCTCGTCCTCCTTTTCTGCCGGCTCCTCGTCTGGCTCCCCAGGCCGGATGTCTTCAAGTTCAAAGATATCGATCTCGAGGGCCGCAGACACCTTGACCTTGCACATTTCGAAGCCTTGAACATAAGCATCGAGGCTAGCCTCGATGACTTCCTGCTTGAACTCCGGCGAGGCCTTATAGTTGGAGACGGCCTGCCCCGCCTCGGCTTCAGCCCACTGCGCCTTGGCCTCGGCCTCCTTGGCTCGCGCCTCGGCCTCCCAAGCCCTGCTCTCGGCCTCTTCAGCACGGGCACTGGCCTCGTCAGCACAGGCCACTGCCCTGGCCTTCTCCGAACCCGCCTCTGCTGCCGCCTTCTCCACGGCAGCTACCCTCTCTACGGCAACCCGGGCCTCCTCCTCGGCGCATTGGAGCAATCAGGTCAACTTTTCATTCTGTGCCGCGGCGGCCTTCAACCTTTCCGAGGCCAGCTCCATTTTGGCCTCAGCTGCGGAGGCCCGTCCGCTCTCGGCTTCGGCCCAGCTCTCCATCTCCCTCAGACGACGGCCAAGCTCTCCTCCCGGGCTGAGGTCTCTTGATGAAGACGAGCAAGGCTTTCGGCCTGCGCCATGCTCTCCTTCTTGTACTTGTCGGCCCGCCCCAGGGCCTTGGCCATCGTGCTCGAAGAGTGGGCCAACGCCTCGTGAAGGCCAAGTGCACGTTGGCCATCTGTAGCAGAGGAGACATGTTAGCCATAGGAAGGAGAAATATTGGCAATAATGAGGGGGATTCAAAAATTACCTGGACAACGGTAACCATTACCATATCCATGAGTGCGGAGTGACTCAATCCCCGCATCTCCTCCTCGAACTTGGCGGTCCAACTCCCGACAGAAGGTGGGAGGCTTGTGCAGCGTCCGCCATCGAGCCAAGTATGGGAACCAGCCGCGTCTGTCCTTCCTGCGGACCTTCAACTTGGGGGCGGGTTGGGCAACGGGCTGGTTGACGGGATGAGCTCCCTGGCTCACCTCTCCGCTTCTCGGTCGCCTCCGCCCCATCCCGGGACTTCCTGGTGACTCGCTCCCCCTCACCGGTAGTTAGGGGAGCACTCTCCCTCCCGGCTCTGCAGTAGCCGGAGGGCCAACGACGATGGTGACCGCCCCGCCTCGGGCACATCGGTGGCGCAGGGGCTTCCTCCTCATCCAAAACCACCACCGTCAGTTCGGTGGTGGCCGGGATCTCCCCTTCTTCAACTTCGGCCCTGGCCGGCTCCAGGGCCACTCCTATGACGGCTTCTTCTCAGTCGGCTCCTCCGTAGGCATCGAGACCGTGAGGGCTTCAGTTGGCCTGGCCGGCTCCCTTCTTCGGATCCTCTTTGCCGGCCTGGACGACTCTCCGGTCGCCTGCCTTTTCTGCTTTAGAGCAGCCTCAAAATCCTGGCAGTAATCTTCATCGCTGAACAGAAAAAATAACAGGCATTAGCAACAGTGTACAGCAAACCGAAGGTCGGGACAGAAGGAATTAGGCATCAAGCTCACCGGCCACCGAGGCTAACTCGGCCTCTACCAGGTTCTCCTTGGACATGAGTTCCTTGTAACCGGGGATTTGGCAGTTAGAAAATTGGGTGAATAGTTCCTTGTCCCTATCCCTTATGGAGGAATCATCGTTGGAACTAGTGTATGGCTCCCTCCAAGCGGCCCTTACCCCCTCAACGTGGGCAAAAAGGAATTGAGACTTCTACCCCCTAATTTTGGACAGAGACCTAAAGGGAAGGCTCTACCCAGCCTGGCGGTAAATGCCCACCAGGCCCCCTCACCTTGACGGCGGAGCTTATAGAAAGCTCAGAACAGGGACAGCCTTGGGCGGGCCCCCTCGAAATGGCAAAGAATGACAAAGGCACAGATGATTCGAATCAAATTCGGAGTCAACTGCGTTGGCACTAACCTATACCTATCTAAGAGGTTTAGAAGAAAAGGATGGAAAGGAAGGCGCAGCCAGCACCGGAAGAACTCCTCATATAGGGCGACTCGACCCGGGTAGTCGGAAGTCACCCTATCTTCGGGCCCTGGCGCAGATAGGCCAATGAAGTCAGGGACCAGATATCTAGCCCTAACGGCCTCTACATCCTTAGGGGTCACGGTTGAGGTCAACCCCGCTGGACCTGCTGGATCAGAACTCACCGCCGGAGGAAGCGCCAGATGGCGAGAGGACATAGGGACTGCCCTAATGGGAGAGCCTGAGGTGGACGGAGGTCCTATCGCCCTTGATCGGTCGCGGATGGTGACGCCACCCATCGGCCATGGCATTTATCTAGATAAGTGCCTGGTTTTCACTGCTGGATTGGGAAGACTCTTCTACAGGTCTCTTACCCTCCCTGACGGTACGATGATCCATGGGTGAGGCAAAGGATGAAACTAACCTGGGAGTTAGAGGGGCTCGGGTTGCATAAGAGCTCAAGAAAGAAGAAGGTGGAAGAAAGCAATAGCAGAATAAAAGTTTTCCCCAGGCTCTTGAAGCGCTTTTATACCCTCCACCTTCCATCAGCGATGCTCGAGATCCCGCCATGTGGCAAACCTCTATTGCGCCACGAGCTGTCAACCGGAAATCTCGCCTGCGCCTGAGACAAGTCGCCTCGATTCGCCCCAAGGGGCATGATCCTCGGCCAATCGCGGAGCATAGAAAGCAGAGAAGCAATGATGGTCCTTGCCTTTTTCCATTCCCCAATGAGCTCCCTCCCCGGAGCGTCCGGTGCCAACGTCAACCCCACCTACCTTATGATTGCAGGAGATCTTTGAAGCGACACTGCCTCGGGACAGAGCGCCAACCCATCAAGCATTGAAAGCGCACTAAGGAAGCAATCATTTTTTGAATTTCCGCGCCCCTTTCGCCCAAAGGATTGCAGGCACGTGGTCCTTAGCGCTCAGGGGCGAGGGGCCATCTGATGTGGCTAGTATGGCCACAAGAGCAATTTTGGCAAAACCAAAAGAAATTAGTGCGGCACCGGCATCTCCAAACCCGCTGAGTCGGCCCCGACCATTCCTGGTCGGCCCCGCTCGGCCCCGGCAGCTTCAAGCCCGCCGAGTTGGCCCCGGCAGATTTAAGCCCACCGAGTCGGCCCCGACCATTCCTAGTCGGCCCCGGCAGCTCCAAGCCTGCCGAGTCGGCCCGACCATTCCTGGTCGGCCCCGGTAGCTCCAAGCCCGCCGAGTCGGCCCCGGCAGCTCCAAGCCCGCCGAGTCAGCCCCGACCATTCCTGGTCGACCCCGCTCGGCCCCGGCGTCTCCAAGCCCGCCGAGTCAGCCCCGACCATTCCTGGTCGGCCCCGCTCAACCTCGACAGCTCCAAGCTTGCCAAGTCGGCCCTAACCATTCCTGGTCGGCCCCGCTCGGCCCCGGCAGCTCCAAGCTCGCCGAGTCGGCCCCGACCATTCTTGGTCAGCCCCACTCGATCCCGGCATCTCCAAGCCTGCCGAGTCGGCCCCGACCATTCCTGGTCGGCCCCGCTCAACCTCGACAGCTCCAAGCTTGCCGAGTCAGCCCCGACCATTCCTGGTCGGCCCGCTCGGCCCCGACCATTCCTGGTCGGCCCCGCTCGGCCCCGGTAGCTCCAAGATCGCCGAGTCGGCCTCGACCATTCCTGGTCGGCCCTGCTCGGCTCCGGCTTCTCCAAGCCTGTCTAGTCGGCCCCGACCATTCCTGGTCGGCCCCGCTCGGCCCTAGCGTCTCCAAGCCAGCAGTGTTGGCCCCGACCATTCCTGGTCGGCCCTGCTCGGTCCCGGTAGCTCCAAGCCCGCTAAGTCGGCCCCGACCATTCCTAGTCAGCCCTGCTCGGCCTCGATGTCTCCAAGCCCGCTGAGTCGGCCCCGACCATTCCTGGTTGGCCCCGGCAGCTTCAAGCCTGCCGAGTTGGCCCCGACCATTCCTGGTCGGCCCCGCTCGGCCCCGGTGTCTCCAAGCCCGTCGAGTCAACCCCGACCATTCCAGTCGGCCCCGCTCGGCCCCGGCAGCTCCAAGCCCGCCGAGTCGGCCCCGACCATTCCTGGTCGGCCCCGCTCGGCCCCCGACATCTCCAAGCCCGCTGAATCGGCCCCGACCATTCCTGGTCAGCCTCGCTCGGCCCTGGCAGCTTCGAGCCCACCGGGTCGGCCCCGACCCTCCTCGGTCGACCCTGCCCTAGCACCTCCTGGTCGGTGGAGTTGGCCCCGACCGTCCCTGGTTAGCCCAGCTCAGCCTCGGCGCCCTTAGGAGAGTCAGGGCGCCCCCGCTTCCTCCAAGTCACCCCTAGTACGGCCCTGGTGGTTCAGGACGCCACCTTTCTGACCTGCACCGCCTGGCAATGCCAGATCCAACTACCCACTGGCCACACTGCTGATGGAACCGGACCAAACTACCTGATAGCCCCACTGGCTGATGGGACATATCCCACCAATCGCCGTTTTTCCTCTCTCCGATGGGATAGGATCCACCAACCAGCTCAGATTCACGCAACCCCCCAAGAACTCCGCGTACATTCCTTTTTTATGGAATCCCACGTGGTCATGCAAGTATCAACCCCCTATAAAAAGGTGAATTCACTCAATAATGAGGTACGAGCGAAAAACTCAAAGAATCGATATCTGAATACTCAGAGAGGGATTCTGTTGGAAATTGTATCCTAAAGCCAATTATTTGATGATTGTGCTGATGTAAATTGTATATAAATTAATATATTAATAAAAGTTATTTGGCAGTTTATTCATTACAAGAACATCTTCTTAATACTCCTGAAAGTAATGAAGCCCTTAGGATCTTCCTCATGATACATCTTCTTAATACTCCTGATTATATCATTTAATGGTTGGACATAATCAGAACTTTCAGTGGAGGCACTTCATGCCTGCTGAAGAGGTACATGGGGCAAAACTGAACACTAAGAATTGTTTGGGGAAACAATTGGTTTTGAACCTACTCTTAGATGCATATGGGTTAGCCAAGCTTCACTTGGGCCTGTATGTAGTTTATGTAGATCTTAGTGCCCGCTAAAGAATTAAGAATAATTCTTCGAATTGGGGTGTAGAGGCTGCCAATTTGAACAAAATAGTGGGAGAATCTTTAGACTAAAGTCCAAGTCTTTAGACTGAATCAATTTATATACTAATAAACTTTAGTTTTTCCTTATGCAGAACATGGCCACTAATTTATCATTAAGGTCCCTATTGGATAGTGACAAATTGAATGGTTCCAATTTCAATAGCTGGTTCAGAAAACTTAAGATCGTCCTTGAGCATGAGAGGATTCTATATATTCTGAATAATCCTGCACCAAAGATACCTGATGCAAACACCCAAAGTTCTGAGAGAGACACTTATCAGAAGTGGCTCAATGATAGAACTAGCGTGCGTTGTATCATGTTAGCAGCAATGAACGATGAATTCGGTCGCCGGTTCGAGAATGCTCAGCCAGAAGAAATCATTCAAGCGTTGAATGAATCTTTCGGCACACCCGACGATGTTGAAAGGCACAAGACTAGTTGTGCTATTTTCAATGCTCGAATGAGAGATGGATCTCCTGTCACTGATCATGTATTGTACATGATCGAGAAGATAGAACTCCTAAGCAAGCTCGGCTTTCCCTTACATGAGCAGTTGGGAAAAGATGCGATCCTGAATTCCTTGCCTCCATCCTTCCGACCTTTCCTTACTCATTTTCGAATGACAAAGCCTGCAGTCAACTACCACGGTTTGTTGGGGTTGTTACAGAACTTTGAGAAGGATAACCAGCTCTCTAAGGGTTTGGTTAATGTGGTTGAAGGATCTAAGGTAGGGCGTAAACCCTTTGGGAAAGGGAAGAAGAAAAAGAATAATAAAAGGGTGCAACATGCTAGGACATCTATAAGGGGTCAGATGCAGAAGAAGAAAGTTGATAAAAGTCAAGCTGAATGCTTTCACTGCAAGATGCAAGGGCACTGGAAGAGGAACTGTCCTCTTTACATTGCCACACTTGATCCAAACAGGCCAAAGAAGAAAAAGGAGCAAGATGTTGCTCAACAAGGTATTTATATGATAACACCTTGTAATTTTTCTATATATGATAATCAGACCTGGGTATTGGATACCGGGAGTCCTTTTAACATTTGCAATTCATTGCAGGGACTACAGGTCACCAGAAGATTTGAGGACAATGAAAGATTCCTAAATGTCGGCGATGGAAGATTAGTTCCAGTACTGGCATTAGGAGTTCTTGAAATAGTTTTCAATAGAAATGTCATTATACTAAATGATTGTCATTTTTGCCCAACGTTTTTTATTGAACGTAATTTCTGTAGGCCTTCTGGCCAAAATAATTATGAAATTTCAATAAAGGATGTTACTTTGAATATCATTATGAATGGAGTCACTGTAATGACTGGGCATTTATCTAATGGCATTTATATATTATCACAGCCTGTGAATGTAGTGTACCAATCAAGTAAGCGCCCTAGAACAACTGATGTCACAGATATTTATCTTTGGCACCATCGGCTGGGTCATATCAACAAGAACAGATTAAACAGGTTAACTCAGGAGGGCATCCTTCGAGTTGATGATTGTGAATCATTAACTACCTGTGAATCATGTCTTCTTGGTAAAATGACCAAGTCATCTTTTACTGGAAAAGGTGAAAGAGCCAAAGAGCTATTGGGTCTAGTACATACTGATGTATGTGGACCAATGAGCACTTGTGCCAAAGGTGGATACTACTACTTCATTACTTTTACAGACGACCTTTCTAGGTTCGGTTATGTCTATCTTATGCGACATAAATCTGAATCGTTTGAAATGTTCAAACTATATCATAAAGAAGTAGAAAAACAAACAGGAAAATGTATTAAGACCCTTCGATCAGATCGAGGAGGCGAATACCTTTCCAATGAATTTGTGACATATTTAAAGGAGAATGGGATTCTCTCCCAATGGACTCCTCCTGGAACACCGCAACATAACGGTGTGTCGGAAAGAAGGAATCGAACTCTGTTAGACATGGTTCGGTCCATGATGGGTTTTGCAAGCTTGCCAATATCATTTTGGGGATACGCATTAGAATCAGCTTGTCATATTCTTAATAAGGTTCCAAGTAAGTCTGTTTCTAAAACTCCACATGAGATGTGGTATGGACATAAACCGGTTATTACCTATCTGAGAGTCTGGGGGTGTCCGGCTTATGTGAAACGTGCAAAATCAGACAAACTTGAACCCAAATCTGACAAATATTTTTTTATCGGCTATCCGAAAGAAACAAAAGGATATTACTTCTACAATACTGAAGAACAAAAGTTGTTCATTAGTAATAGAGCAGTTTTTCTTGAAAAGGAGTTCCTTAGTGAAGGAACAAATAGCTCTAATGTTGAACTTGAGGAAGTTCATCAAGTAGAAGGAACAACACAAACCAGTGAACCCCTAGAATCTGAGTTGATTAGATCAAACTCAAAACCCATTTTAGATGCACCATTAAGGCGATCTGGTAGAGTACCACATCAACCGGACAGATACTTGGGTTTCTTGGTCCAGAACGATGATCCTGTTGAACTCGATGAGAACAACGAGGATCCGATCACCTATATGGATGCTATGCAAAGGACTGACTCTAATAAATGGCTTGATGCCATGAAATCCGAACTTGATTCCATGAAGGACAATAATGTATGGACATTAGTTGACCCACCCGAAGGGATAAAACCCATAGGGTGTAAATGGGTTTTCAAGAGGAAAAGAGGCGCAGACGGAAAGGTAGAGACCTATAAAGCACGTCTGGTTGCCAAGGGGTATCGTCAACGTTATGGTATTGACTATGACGAAACGTTTTCTCCTGTGGCAATGCTGAAATCCATTCGGATTATGCTAGCTATAGCAGCACACTTCGATTATGAGATTTGGCAGATGGATGTTAAAACCGCTTTTCTAAATGGTGATTTAGAAGAACAGGTGTATATGATACAGCCTGAAGGTTTTATATCTGAAGACGAGTCTAAAGTGTGCAGGCTACAGAAGTCTATTTATGGACTTAAGCAAGCATCAAGGAGTTGGAACATACGATTTGATAAAGTGATCAAATCTTATGGCTTTATTAAGAATAAAGAAGAACCTTGCATTTATAAATGGGCTAACGATTCTGTTATTGTATTTCTTGTATTATATGTGGATGATATTCTCTTAATCGGGAATGATATCCCTGCATTACAAGGAATAAAGACATGGTTATCATCACAATTCTCCATGAAAGATCTGGGAGAAGCATCATACATCCTAGGGATGAAGATCTATAGAGATAGATCTAAGAGGATGCTAGGTTTATCCCAATCTACGTACATTGACACAGTGCTAAAGAGGTTTAGCATGGAGAATTCCAAGAAAGGCTATCTTCCGATAGGCCATGGAATTCATCTTTCTAAGAAGGATTGTCCGACAACTCCTAATGAAAGAGAACGTATGAGTCGAATTCCATATGCTTCGGCAGTAGGATCGATTATGTACACCATGACATGTACAAGACCAGATGTGGCATACTCACTAGGAGTAGTGAGTAGATACCAATCTGATCCAGGAGAAAAACACTGGCAAGTTGTTAAGACAATCCTTAAGTATTTGAGAAATACTAAGGACCAGTGGTTAGTCTATGGAGAGTCTGATTTGAAACTTGTTGGATATACTGATTCCAGTTTTCAATCAGATCATGATGATAGCAAAAGTGTATCGGGTTTCGTGTTTATCCTAAATGGTGGAGCTGTTTGCTGGAAAAGTTCCAAGCAACATACAGTGGCAGATTCGGTGTGCGAGGCAGAGTACATCGCTGCATCAGATGCTGCGAAAGAAGCTGTGTGGCTGCGAAAGTTCATCTCCGAGCTTGGAGTGACACCTTCCATAGATGAACCAGTCCTGTTATACAGTGACAGCACTGGTGCCATAGCTCAAGCAAAGGAACCACGAGCACATCAGCGCACCAAGCACATACTGCGCCGGTTTCATCTTATTCGAGAGATAGTAGACCGAGGTGACATAAATCTTCAGAAGATTGATGGAAAGGAAAACCTAGGTGACCCATTTACTAAAGCACTCAGCATCAAGGAGTTTGACAACTATAAGTTGAAGATGGGTATTAGATACTGTAATGAGTGGCTTTAGGCTAAGTGGGAGTTTGTTGGGAATTGTATCCTAAAGCCAATCATTTGATGATTGTGCTGATGTAAATTGTATATAAATTGATATATTAATAAAAGTTATTTGGCAGTTTATTCATTACAAGAACATCTTCTTAATACTCCTGAAAGTAATGAAGCCCTTAGGATCTTCCTCACGATAAAGGAGGATTTATCTTAGAAGGTCCTTAAAAGAGTTCGCGACCAAATGATATACTATGACAGGGCCATAGTACTATCAATTATAGGACGTTGTATATCATATTTGTTGGTTATCCTCTTAACCAAGGAGTGTAGAGACACTGGTATGACATACAGGTGAAAGTGTAGGAGTACATTTCACCGAACGTGACTCATTTCCGGATACTCTGCTGTCAAGAGTTAATCCGAGAAGATATAGGTATAAGTATCCTTCAGACCTGAAGATCACAACCAGTGGCTTACAAGCAACTCATTGTACTTAGGTGCCGGACCACCTGGATTTCTAATCCAGCTACGAAAGGTTACTGGGTGCAGTCAAGTACTTGTGGTAGTCAGTTGTGGATCAAGATGGAATTTGACCTATCCCATTAAAAGGAGAAATGCTGTGTTTCAATTTAGCAAGACCTTGGCCAAGGCACTTCATGTGAAAGTCACATGATCACTAAAGTTGAAATCACTTTATGGATTTGCTATTTAGAGTTGACAGGCTCTTAAGCCATCCTTAGCATTTGTGGTCAAGAGGATGAATTATACGGTAACTGTTTCTTAGGGTTCTTGGAGTTTGCTCGGCAACTCTTCGACCTATCCGGACGTCGGGTTCCATTGCTAGATGGGCACATCGATTAGTATAGAAAGTTGTTTCTATGCTACCGGCTTAGGTTCGAACCTAGAGAGTCACACGCATAGAAGTTTCCTAGGATGATCTATTTGCTGATCAACGATTGAGAATCGTATATGATTTAATTAATCAATTTGATTGATTGAATTATCTCAATTGGGTTAAGTACAATTGAATAAGATTCAATTTGGTTTAAGTCTATTAGAAGGACAAGTCAATTTCAAATATTGATTTGAAATTAGACTTGATTTGAATTTAAATAGATTCAGGACTAGCCAAATTTGATTTGGGCTTGGACCATGATCTATGTGGGTTAAGTCAAATAAATTCAGATCAGAACCCAAACCTCTCGAATATGGATCTCATATGATGAGATGGCTAAAATCTCATCTCATGAGATAGAATTTAATGCATGACATTTATTTACCGAACGTCGGATTTATCCCTCGTCTCTTTGGTTTTCTCGAACGACGGAACTAAACCAAACGCCGTGACTCCTTGGTTTTCTTCGGAATTAAACCAAGCGCCGCGCCTTCGGCGTCTCTTCGCTTTTGCCAACGACGGATTCTTAAATGTCAGAATTAAATGTCAAGGCTAAATCGAGACTATAAATAGAGGGCATTCCCTCACCAGAGAACACAGAACAAAAAATAGAACAACAATACACGATTTGTCGTGGATTGTAATTCTAAATTGTCGTGGATTGTAATTCTAAAATGTTAGAATAGAAAATCCTGGTGATTCTGGTGTTAGCGGAAGCCTGGTGGATCTTGGAGGAAGATTCAAGTGAGAGGATTCAAGATCAGCAAAGCTATTTTTCCGCGAGCTAGCACTCCCGGAAATCTGATCATTCGGGGCTTCGCGTGGACGATACTAGAGGCCGGACGATTGAACGGCTGCAGAGCAATAAGGATTTACCTACTGTTCTTAAGGTAAGTGATTTGATCCCTAGATCTTAAGGCAGGCTTCAAGATAATAGTGTGACTAGTCATCTTGAAGATCAAGATATGATCTTGATGTTTTTATATGCATATTTTAGATCAAACGATCCTGAATATATAGGCAAAGATATGATCTTGATGCATATTAGATAGATTAATATGTAATCTTTTAATTTTCGCAATGATAATAGTTATCAATTTTCAAAATATGCATGCCTCGGAGACTATTTTTCCCTACAGATTCTTCCTCCCGGGGAACACCTTTCATCTAAAGAGAGCTCATCCGAGCTCTTCCTCAGCTGGGACCTCAGTTGCTAACTTGAGCGTCGGAGGGTCCCATAGGAGAATCCCTCCGGTCCTGGGACTTTTTTACAGGTAACCCGGTGAAGCGAAGATCCGCTAATCAATCAACTTCCTTCTCCCAACGTTTAGGACCAGTGATCGGGCGTCATCAGAAAGAATAACATGTAGTGAAATACAAATTAGAATACAAGGTATATAAAGGCATAAAAATTAAAAGTCACAATTCATCGTTGCATCAGTTTCTTTAAAACAAACATATGTATAATAAGATATTATATTATTACATGGTATTATTTGATAACATAAACATTCTTAAAATTAACCTTATACATTCATGCTATCAATTAGACAAGCATTATTTTCTTCTGGTTGGATAAAGAAGTCAATAACATCCAGATTATCAAATCCAGTATCAGAAGGGCTAGATTCAGAAACAAAATTTATTTCCATCTTTTTCTCATTCTTTTTAAATAATTCTTGATAAAGTTCAACGAGGTGTTTTGGCATACGAGAGGTACGCGATCAATGACCCTTCATTCTACAACGATAGCATGAGTTATTCACCAAATTTTTACTTAAGTCCCTTTTACCTTTCTCAGTTTTCTTCTCAATTTTCTCATTTTCTCTCACTTCATGTGATGAGGAGTTTTAACATGACCATCATGATAATCAAAACGTCTTCAACTACATCCACGTCCACGACCATGCCTTTATTTATAAAATTGATATGTAGTCTCATTCACTTCAGGAAATGGTATAGAGCCAATTGGACGGGCTTCATGGTTTTTCATTAGAAGTTTATTATTTTGTTCAGCCATAAGAAGGCAGAAAATTAGTTCAAAATATTTCTTAAAATCCTTTTCATGATATTACTGCTCCAAGAGCAAATTGGAAGCATAAAAAATGGAAAAGGTTTTTTCATATCCTAATCAATGACTTTTTCTCTACATAATTTCTGGGAAGTAATTCTGAACATAGCTAAATTGTATTCACTTACTGTCTTATAATTTTGTAGACATAAGTGCATTAAGTTATAAGGAGCATTGGAGAATGACTTTTTTTATATAGTCATAACGCTTTTTTAGACTATTCGAAAAGACAAAAGAATCTTTTACCGTTAAGTATTCAACTTTCAATCGCATGAAGATCATTGTCTTAGTTGAATGCCTCATTACCATCTTTAATTATATCACCAAAGGTATTAGCCTCCAGATGTATTTCAACATTAAGTATCTATGATAGATAATTTTTTGCCCATGATATCTAGTGCCACAAAATCAAGTTTTACCAAATTTATCATAACAAATAAATTAGTACATAATCTTTTATTAGAATAAAAATTATTTAAAATTTATCAACGACTAAAGATAATCATATATATATATGATATTTATCTCAATAAAATGATGAGGTAGAGTAAAATGATGAGGTAGAGTTGATAACTTATTGAAAGTATTGAAATATATTTTCTTTTATTTTATCTTTTCTTATTTTATTCATATCTCATTAATCCTTTTTTAAATTTAATTCCATGCTAGTATTATAGGTAATACTAATAAACATAACATCTCTGAAATATCAATGGACATACATAACCTCCCTTAGAATACCAATGGGTATCTATTTTATTAATAATATTATAATATTAATTAATTTTTTCTTAATTTTTTATTATTTTTATTATTTTTGCTAATAATAATATTATTTTATTATTTATTATTTTTTGATTTTTATTTAATAATATTATAAAATTAATTATTTTTTTATTAATAATATTATAATACATAATTTATTATTATTATTTTACTTATTTTTTATTTTTTATTAATTAATATTATTTTTTTTATAACTTGACATAACGTACGCTCTCGATGCAAGTATAATAAGCCAGGAAGCAACGGAAGGATTCACCAGGGATGAAAATAGTTTTTCCATCTAGCGTGTGGTGGTGCGGGACGTGATACCGTCGCCATTGGATCCTCGTCGTCTAGTCGCCCCCAACGTCGCAGCGCCCTACCCCGCCTCTCTTCTCCTTCCTTTTTCTCTCTTCCCAGCGAGGGATCTCAAGGGTTTGCCAGAGGATCGAATCTTGAGGCCTGTCGTCCCCGAAATCTAGGGTTTTCTCGTTTCTTCTCTTCTCGGTTCTATCTCAAATAATCCTTCGAACTCGACGACTCTCGGAGATCCGAGGTATGGGGAAGAAAGATCTTGGTGAAATCATATGTTCGAATATATTCGATCATCTTGTCCTTTTTCTTGAGCCTTCCAATCTAAGGTTTCCCTCGTGGGCATTTTCCAAAAAAAAATATCAAAAGTTTTTTTTTCTTTTGAACAGCGAATGGATTCGGATTTTTATCGGGAATTTTGTACGTTGTTGATATTTTCTTTTGAAAAACTTTTGATCTTTTGTTATTATTGCCCTTCAATTTAACCTTTGTATGGATTGGATTGGG
Source organism: Calamus simplicifolius (assembly GCA_900491605.1). Taxonomy (NCBI): domain Eukaryota; kingdom Viridiplantae; phylum Streptophyta; class Magnoliopsida; order Arecales; family Arecaceae; genus Calamus; species Calamus simplicifolius. The sequence continues at coordinate 264,539 of UESW01002066.1, read as the reverse complement.
TTCGTTAGTTGACCAAGATGGCTGGATTTTGAGCTTTGTTTTACAACCCCTCTTCTAATCAGAGGTCTCTTATGATGGGATTTTTTTTTTTTTTTCCTATTTGTTTGGGTTGTGTTTCTTGATAGACCGAGATAATAGGGTTTTGATTTTTTGTTTCATACGTGCTCTTCTAACCGGAGCTTAACAGCCCCATTATAGCTGATTTCTATTGACTGCACCTCGGGAAACCGACCATGGAGAAGGGATTTGGATCTAGCCTCTTTGTAAACGATGGTTCTTTTATGGAAAAGTTTAAGCAACTCCAGCAAGAAAATCAGGAGAAGTCGGAGGCGGCCGTGGTCGCTGAGAAGCCTAAATCAAGTGCTCCAGTTGGCTCTTCTGTTGTGGTAAAGCCATCCTTTTGGTGAAGAGGCCATTGGATATGAAGCCGAAGCCTAACACTCCTGCATCTGGTGGAAAGCTCGCCTTCAGCTTGAAACAGAAGTCCAAGATTGTGGCTTCTGTGAAATTTGCTGCAGATGAGGATGAAGAAGAGGATGGGTCTGGTGATGAGCCAGAGAAGCGACGGAAATTGAGTCAAGAGGATGCACCCGAGCCATCATCACATCCGGGGGATGTTGGTAATTACTTTTTTATGTCTATTTTGGGTCAGGACTGCTTTAATATTTTTAGATTATTACATTTGCCATAAATGCTGATTGTCCACTTTCTCCTAAGTAATGAATTTGTATTTTTTTATTCACTCTTAAATGGAAGTTGATTCACAAAACAAAATTGTTGATTTGGTTGATTTATAAATTTTTTTCTGTTCCTTTTTTTGAGATTGTTTTTTCTTTTTTCTTCTTTTAACTGTGCTTTTGGTTGGGGGGGGGGGGGGGGGGTGGCTTTCCAATTCACAGTTGGCCTTCTTCTAAGTTGCCCATTTTCAGAGAATATATGTAGGAGAGTAGGCCAATGATTTATCCATTGTGTGTGATGAGTTTTTATATAACATTTCTTTAGGTATTAGTGATGCCTTTTTTCATGCTTATTAATAAACCCATATACATTGAATGATGCAATTCATTGTTGACCAGAATTTCTTCAGAAATGCTCTTGAATGTTTGCATTAAAATCAGATTGAATAGATTAATCATGCGAAAATCAATTCTCTATTTACAATTCTATCTGATTATTTGTTATGTTGTTGGTTAACATTCATCATTTTTAACCGTAATGACTCAGAATTCAGTACTTGTATAGTTTTTTTGCAACTGAACATAGTTTTTACTGCATAGTTACAGGCCTGCGGTATTTCCATTAAGAAATTGTAGATGATTTGGCAAAGGAGCCAGCAACCCATTACCTTTTCCCCCATCAATTTAACTATTTCTCCTTAAGATTTAACAAATTCAGAAATCACCTATTAGCATTTGCCTATGAAAGAAAGCAGAAATGTTTTACTACACTGACCAAAAAGGACTGGGAAGTGCACTGAGGGCCAACTTTCCTTGCCATGCTCTGCAAGCACTCCTCAAGCTGCAGATTATTAGTGTAGTTAAGACACTTTAGTCTCTACCACCAGGGTTGTAAACTTCTCATGGTGATCCACCTAGAATAGCTGGTGTGCTGAAAAATGTGCAAGAGCCTTAACCCTGCCAAGTTCTGTCTTCCATGTAATCTATGGTTGCCAACTTTGGATGACTCTATCTTACGTAATTCAGCAGTGTTGCTGTAATTAAGACACCCTTTAGTCTCCACACCAAGGTTGTAAGCTTCTCTTGGTGAACCACCAAGAATCGCTAGTGTGCTGAAAAATATGCAAGAGCCCTAACCCTGCCAAGTTCTTTCTTCCATGGAATCTATGGTTTTTAAGTTCAGATGACTCTTACATAATTCAGCAACATTGTTGATTTTATCTTATACATATCATTAAGTTCATATCCTGTATATTTTCTAGAAGAAATCAAAATGTCTGATGTTTTACTGAAAATTGGAGGGAGCAGCTAAGATGTGTGACATGTTTAAATGCACATTCAAAATTATTGCATTACCTGAGAATATTTCTCAACGTCAAGAGTTGCTTTTGTTGCTCGATTGCATTAGAAGAGTTCTATTGCATGTATGATTCGTGTCAAGCTTTCTTGAAGGTTCTTTGTCTCATGAATGCAGCTTGTATCTTAAATATCTATCAACCTTGGTGGAAAGAGATGTTGATTGAAAGAATTGGAAAAATATGGCACGCCTGCTACAACAATAATTTGCATTCCCTTGTTCATGCTCTTGGTATTAATGAGTTCTTTAAGTGACATGCAGCACCATCTCCCCCAAGCGATCCTGCAGTGAGGAAAGTTGCTGACAGATTAGCATGTTTTGTGGCAAAAAATGGTAGGCAGATTGAGCACATCACGCGTCAAAAGAATCCAGGAGATACGCCTTTCAAGTATGTATGCTTTCATGCTATATCTATGCAGATATGATAAATTGTTTTCCTAAAAGGCATGTTTTTGCAGCAGATCTGTTGTCTCTACATCGTAGCTTGTTAACCCTATGTTAGTATAGGATGCTACTTTAAAATTAATGCTTGTCTATTTGGCTATTTAGAAATGCATTATATATGATTAACATTAAGCAGCAATATAGATTTTCTTAATGTGTTTTATAAGGAAGAGTCATGGACTTACAGAATATCTTTTTGTGCCACATTCGGTGAAGGCATGGACTCAAATAGAGTGGATGGTGGTACTTTATTTTTATCCATTTGCTGTTCCTCTTGTTTGTTTTTTTGTAAGTGGGTTGAGTGGGAACTTATTTCACAGGAGTTGACTTCGTCTCCCTGCCACCTGAAGTTACTAGTAGTTACAACAGGTCCTCAAGTTCCATTTTACTTGGGAGTGGGAATTCACTTTGCATTATTTTGGGCCATTGGGGCAACTAGATGCCCTTGAAGTAACTTCAGATACTCACTTAAGAGCAACCAAACATGTCTTTATGTTATCTCATGTTCAGTACATTTCATTTTCCTTATTTTATTCCATCCATTTGTGTAGGAAGTGAAATAAAGTTATGTTGTCAGTTAAGGCAATTCTTCAAAGGATGCAACTGAATAAGTATATATACATGCTTATTGATATCTATATTTGTCCTGCCTACTGTTCTCAGTTTTAATATTCCTCTTTTGCGGAGTAGAACAAAACTTGCTATGTTGATGCAACTTTAAACAAAGGATTTATGGATATTAATTTGATAAGAATATTTTGAATTGTTGGGAGTGCAAGATAAAGTGATGGGAATTTGTTGAGATGGTATGCAATTAAATCCAATAACCTCCAACTCTGGTACTGCATGAGCATTTCTTAATTAGAGTCCCAATCTGTTAAGGTTTTGACATATAAACTGGTTATAATAGGTATAAGTTTTGATAGCTTGACAGTTAGTTGTAAAACATTTTGAAACTTTATTGGGTCACCGGCACACGACTCCACACGGTAATGCATCTTTACTGGCATAAGTTGTCACAACACCTTACAACTGTATTTGAGTCATTGTTCTGGTTCTTACAGAAAGGATAACTATACAAATGTTTATGCTTTCATAAGTTGGCTTATTTTCTATTTTTAAGCTTTTTTTGATAATTATCTATTAGCATTAATTTTTTATCAGGTTACTCAAATTGGGATAATGGCATGCTTATCTAGTATACTGTTTGGTTATCAGTCTGGCATCATGCATTGACCATGTGACTAATATGGTCCTTGATACTTGTATGATATTGTGTGCCAATGACTGGAGGAGGGCCTCATGAAAGATGATGCTTGATTTGTGGAAAGGTCTTAATTATCAGAGAATTTAGTTAACATAATTTGATAGAATCAAATCCTTGACAAGAATGAATAGTAATAAAAAAATGCTGAATCTGACTTAGATATACAAGAAGCTTTTCCTTGTTATTTTGCGTGTGCTAACCTTCTTGTGACACATCAGAATGGGAGTTAGAAAACTTTGGAACATTACTTGGAATTCAAGTACATTCAGTGGCGTGTGATTGTGGGTTACTTCAGAATTTTGAGAACTTGATGTTCTGTGCCTCTGCTCCTTTTTGGTTTGGGAAGCTGGGTTAAGTGGAACAACTTTGGTGCAAAAATGGAGTTAACCTATCCTAGCATTTTTAATGGAATAGTTGTGCTCAAATTTTATCCATTCCAAGTGGAACAAAAGGGACATGTTAGTTTTTCTGAAATCCCCCTTTTGCTTATTTTTAATCTGAGGGATGGAGTAACTTGAATTTGTGTTTTTCTTTTCAACTATGAAGGTTGGTCCCTGATGAATAAGATTTCCTTATTGATTATGGTATATCACATGTATTTAGGAGAACTGGAATATGGGATACTTACAGATTAAATTGAAAAACATACTAGGTGCCTCGTGAGAACTAGTTACCCCCTGAGTCTTGATTTCATACTGCTTATGCTAGTTTCAGTATGCTCAGGGATGGAGCCTGGATTTTTTTCTGGGGGATAACAACAAGTAAACAAAATCTACCAAACAAGTGCAATTTGTGCATTACATTTATAAAGAAACTTTGATAATGCATTACATTGTTTCTTTAGATTTGAGAATTTAGATAATAAAATTTGTGGTTTCTAACTATTATATCCCTATTATGATGAAACATTTTGATACATGCTGATGTGAATACAGACAGTTGAAATTTTCATACAACAAATTCAAGTGAAATTGAGCTAGAAGAGTAGATAAAAAAGGTGTGTTAAAAGAATAATTCTAAAAGATGACGAGCATAATAGTCATTCTTGATGAGGAGAACACCCCCATCCTCCCTCGCTGGGGCACAAAAAAAAAAGGAAAAAAAATTCTTCTTTCTTTGTGAAGACTACTCTACATATTAGTAGCGACAATCCTTCCTCCACTCTCTTCCTATTTAACAGCCATGTTCCATTATCTGCCTTAACTCCCATCTTAATTACCACAAAACATTGTCCTTACTCTAAACTCTGTATGTCTTTTTCCTTTCTATCCAAAGAACCTGATAAAAGAGTCCTATTTGCTGAAGAAATGGGCTTAAACATGATTTGTTGGTTGATTGGTTATTTATACTTATTAATCTCATAAGGTTGAGGTGGACATGCTTGATGGGAATCATGAGGGCATACTTATGTCTGTCTTTGTGTATGCTTATTCGTTTAATTGAAGCTAATCTTTGTCAATATGATATATTGGAATTTGCATTTCCTCCGGTTTTGCAAGTTATCTGAAGGGTCTTGGGTTTCACATGCCATGTGATAGAGTGATTATGGAATATGGAAATAGGTTTTGGTGTTTTGATGTGCTTGATCTAGCGAAACTGTGCCTTGACAGGTGTGGGACACTCTAAAGAAGAAAATGTTGTGATTGGAGGCTAACAGATTTAAAATGCTGTGAGAGCGTAGTTTTAATTTATGTATGCAGTATTGACAGGTTTGACTTCAGGTGTTTTTTTATGGTAATATATAGATCATGGAAGAAAGAAGCTTTGGGTTTATATCGAGAAAATGTATCACTAGATTATATTGCAGCAAATCTTAAATGAATTGGCATAAAGTGCCTTAGATAATCTGAGACATGATTTTAGTATGGGGGAAGCCTTGATCCATTCTCAAGAGCTGATTATTGGGAACTTGTTGCTTGGGCTTCACCTGTGACATGATTGTACACAAAAATACTATATTATCACTTCATGTCCTTTTGTTAATACTTATTCATGTATATCAACGTGAACAAGGATGTAGCCTAAGCCTATACATCTGAAGCAGAACACTTTGTCAGTCTTTTTTCCAGGAGACAGTTGTGGATAAAAGTTGGACTTGGGGTTGCCTTAACTTATTTTAAGAGCATTTGATCTTGCACAAAAAGTGGAGTTGGGGCTGCCCCAACTGATCCTGTGATAATTCTTTGAACGGTTGATCAACTTTGACTTCAGATCTTCATATGCGTTTTTATGCTATTTTTAGACTTACAGATCCACCAAACCTTCTCAGTGGACCATCCTAAATGAACATGATGTTTAGTGGCTGAGACATTGTGTGTGAGATGCAATCTTTCATATTCTCTAGACTATGATTTTTTATTTTATGTTAATGATTTTATTTTGACATTTTGTTCATTGCAGATTTTTGTTTGATTCAAGCTGTCCAGATTATAAATATTATGAGTATCAGCTTCTTCAGGAGGAAGAGGCACTTGCACAGTCCAAGGAGTCTCAGGCATCACAAGCTGGTAAGTGTAGCCCATGCCGGACTCAATCTTTTCCAAATTCTGAGTTGCTTCTTCAATTTGAGGACGGGTGAAAAGAATATTCTGGCCTGAATGCAAACCAATATATTTAGGTGGTGATCTTTAACTTCTCTTTCTGACAGGTAATGCAAGTGCTTCAACTTCTAGAAGTGGCTCTCAAAGGAAAATTTCCCAACAGCATTCTAATTACCAAACTCCTGCTTCGGCATTATATGGGACTTATGAGGAGCCTTCGTCTGCAGGAAGCTTCTCGACTAGTGGTACCCCTTCACTTTATTTGATTAATTGCTTCAATCTGCATACTTGAACAAATCTGTAGAACGGTTAGACTTCATTTTGTGCTAGTTGTAATGTAGTTTTTCATGAATTAGCTGCCTCTGACTGGGATTTTTCTTGCAAGTTGAATGTTGCTGTCATTTTTAGAGGCACTTAGAAATGTTCTTGCTTAGTGATATCCCAACACAATTAAACAGCATGAAAGCTATTACTGTTCTTCTGTCTGAATGTCTACTAAGTTGTGTGTTGTTTGAGGTAGCGAGATAATTAAATAATCCTGTTTTTTTGTTAACAGTATTTATGACCCTTGGAGGATCATTTTCCTTTGCAAAATTAAGGATAGTTGGTCGATTCTTCTTTGTGGGATTAAACATAATAGGTATTTCATAATTGTTTCTTTATTGCATAATTTCCCTAGATGCTTGTTGCATACCATTTGTTGAAGCTTTGACCTTTTCTTTTGCCAAGGTGACCCAGCAGAAACATTGTGAGTTGCACCAAACTTGGATGATTGAAATTTTGAGAATCCTGAACTGGGCAATAATATTTATCTCACCTAGCTACCTTCGGTCATGTATAGCAGACCTCAAGGCTAGCGTTCTCTAAGCTGTTCTTAACAAGACTAACCACGACAAAGACCTTTTTTTTCCCCCGAAAAAAATAATTATATGTTGATCGGCAGTAAGAACATATCTCAGATCCTGGAGGATAGATTCGTGATGTTGGTCACTGGTTTAGCATGCTTTATCTTCTTTTTTCAAGATTCTTTCCCTCTTTTCTTTTCTTATATTTAATTTGCAGTGAAGTTTTTTCCCCTCAATTTCTACTCTATCATAACCTGGTTAACCTGGTAAAGACACATGACAATAAAATTTTGGATTGGTAGCTCTGTCATACTCAGGTTTTTGATGATTGGCTAGTGTTGTCAAAATCTAAAGGTTTGATTCAAGGATAAAGTTGTATGATTTAATATGATTAGAAAGATATGAATGGGATAATTTTTGCCATGACCCCATGTAGACATGATATGACATTTGTCATATGTTGTAGACGCAACTCTTCTTGATTTGCTTGATTCAGGGTTCAAGGTACCTTTCATGCTTGTTGACAAAGGGATGTAGAGGGAACCTGTGTTCAAGTTAAAGGCTGTAACCTACCCTATTTACTATTTAGTTTGCATATCTTTAGCCTATGAATCTAGTGGTTAAAAAATATGTATTGTTTCATGTTATTTAAAGTGTCTATTTTTGGCAACTTAACACATGAGCTAGGAGTATAAAATCAGATGATCTTTTGTTTGTAAGTAGATTTGAAGATAATAGGTAACATTCAATGGTTCGGATCATTGTGTTGCTTCCCCATCATCCTCTTAGGACCAATCTGATTGGTTTTACTATGGGCACACTAACATGATAGCTTTTACTCCATATTGTCTCCTGAATGCAAATTGTAATGGAAACTTTTGGTTACAGGTGATTCTGGCGGACCTCTTGATGTGGGTCCTATAGCAATGATGGAATTTTACATGAAGAAAGCTGCGCAAGAAGAACGAAAGAGGCAACCTAAGCAGTCAAAAAATGAAATGCCACCACCTGCCTCTCTTCAAGGTCTTACTTTCTTTTCTTTTTTTTTTTTTCAAAAATTGTTTTTGCTACCATTCTTATTTTAAGAAGCCAAATAACATCGCTTCAAAGGGGACTAATTTATGGTTGAGTTCAAAACTTAATCGCATGATAAAGCTTCCTCCAGTTCCTCTCCTTTTCAAATATAGGACTACTAATTGAAAGTTATCAGCGCTAATGATTAGATCGCATGATTCTCAAGTAAATGGCACTAGTATTACTTAGAGATTTTGAGGCTTCTAATTTTTCTCTTCATGCTTTTGCAGCTCCTGTCAAGAAGGGCCATCACATGGGTGACTACATTCCACCAGAAGAGCTGGAGAAGTTTATGGTTTCTTGCAATGATGCTGCTGCGCAGAAAGCAGCTAGAGAGGCTGCAGAGAAGGCTAAAATTCAGGCCGACAATGTTGGACACAAGCTTTTATCCAAGATGGGCTGGAAAGAAGGTCATATCAATGATTGTCTTGTCAGCTTTTTTGGAATTATTGCTGAATATTTTTTTTAATCCTTTCCACTTATGGAGTCTAAATCTTAAAAGAGGCTACTTTTGGCCTTTCTAAGTGAAACCTAATCAACTTCAAGATTACTTTGGGTTATAGATCTCACCTTGTGGTGATTATCTCTGACACGGAATCTTGGATGTCCTCATGGCTGCAAAAATGCAGCTATTAATCACTTTTTCATGTTGGGAAATGCTCTTGCCAAGAACTTACAATATTGCCAGTTGAATCTGGTGATAATTATTTCTTGTGCTCTAGAAAGTTTCTTGGATCCTTGAAATGGGCATGGTAATTATACTGTTAATTCATAAATAGGAAGGGATATGCATCATTTTTCCTTGCTGAAGTGAAGGCTTTCTTATTTTTGACCGCAAACTGACGTATTTTTTTCATAATCACATTGCATGACAATATTTTTTTTTTTTTTCTGTTGAGTAACTTGCAGGTGAGGGGCTTGGCAGTGGTAAGAGTGGTCGTGCAGATCCTGTGATGGCAGGCAACGTTAAGTTGAATAACTTAGGTGTTGGTGCGCATCAACCTGGCGAGGTCACACCCGAAGATGACATCTATGAGCAGTACAAGAAGCGGATGATGCTCGGTTACCGTTATCGACCAAACCCAATGGTAAAGTCCCATTTTATTTCAGTTTGTGTTATCACGTGTGACAACCGCTAAACGTATCTGATCATTTTCTCTCCTACCGCAGAAGAATCCACGGAAAGCATATTACTAAGGAAAACAGCTGTGGCCTGGTCAAAGTGTAAGTCACCTATCGTTTGATTTTTTTTTTTTTTTTTTTTGAGTTAGCCTTCCTCACTTTCATGATAATAGGGGATCTGATGGGGAAAAAAATTAAAAAAAATGAGGTAAGATTCCTATTCATGATAGTTTTGTGATTTTCATGCTTGTGATCTTTTCATCTTGCAGGGAAAAATGAGGATTTGTGCATTTTTCAATATGCTTTGTAAGAAAATTAGGAGTTAGAAGAATGTTTTGAGATCGACATTAATCAAGGTACACTGCGTGCTGAGCACGTAATGATTTCAAACTAGCCGAGGTGCAAAACAGATGACTAAGTATCCTGTTTGTTCCACATTCTTTTGCTCAAATTTTTACAAATTTATCCTGGATTATCATCAAAATTTTCAAAGTCCTTTAAATTGTTATTTTCATGCCTTTTGCTATCAGATACCAATACTTGTTTTTTCGTTCTAACCTAAATATTTTTAAGCTTGCTCATGAAGATTGTAAGGAAAAAAAAAAAAAAAAAAAAAAGAAAAAAAAAAAGACTGTATTTTGCGACTAAAGAATGCTTGCAATGAGAGGGATTCCATGAACTCGATGCCTTTCATAGTGTGGCGTGTGAGAATTTTCTTTTTTATTTTGTCATTTTAGATTCCTAGTTGCTTCGGACTCGTACATTGTCTGGGCGGGTGGGGGAGCACTGTGCTGTGTGGAGGGAAAAGAGGGGCGTATTTCCTTTCAGGATTGTTCGTTGTCTTCTAAGCGAGTTCTGCAGCTGTTCCAGGTGGATGGCGTGCTTAGATCATCATGATGATGCGATGTTCGTTTACTCGCGCTCCCGCCATCTTTGCCGTCCAGTTCCTCCTCATGCAGAGAGGATGCGCTTACGTTTAATGGGTTGGTTATAATGCGGAAGTAGACGCATGGCAACTTTTTGCTCTCCAACGATTCGAGTCATTCGACCACGATTTTTTTTTTTTACCCGAAAGCGACCCTTTAAGCTCTTAAAGGTAGTGTTTGAAATAGAAAATAAGAAAAAATATATATGAGATATTTTTTTTATTTTTAAAAATTATAATTATAAAGAATAATTTAAAATAAAGTTAATCAAATGAATAATTTATGATTAATCATGGTTAATTATTAGTTATTTTTTAATTTATTTTTTAGAAAATATAAGAATAGCTGGTTATTTCTTTAAATAAGAGTAAAAAAAAGTTATCCTATAAATTTATTTTTTTTACATTTGATATAATCAATGGGATAGCAAAAGGACATCCTAGGAATAGTTAGGGGATAAACTCTATTTCGTAAACTTATCTACGAATAATATTTTTTTTTCTATCAAACATTAAGTGCTTTAGGTGGCAACCGAAGTGTTTCAAACCAAAAATAAATAAAAAATGCTGTTTTGCTTTATTGGCTTGCAATATACTGTAAATAAATAAGTGCTTTATGCATTTTAAATAGATTTATTTATTGAGAATCAGGCAAAAAAAAAAAAAAAAAAAAACGCTAGATCTTTAGCCTAAATTATGCAAATCACGTAGGTGTGCAGGATAACTGATCAAATCATAATAACCACTCAAATCAGAAAATCAATTCAAATCGAAAAATCAATTCAAATCGATTTGATTTAAAATATTTAACTTTGATTTAAAAAATTTTAAAAAAAAAAATATTACGATTTTAATCTAAATTTTTTTAATAAAGATTAGAACTTATGCTATATATTAATTTTTATAAATATTATAATTAAAATTGAGGCATCAAAGATGTGTGTGAATGTTTGTATTATATGAAAGTAATATTCTTTTTTATCGTGAGTAATTAAATTATTATTTAAGTATATTAAATTTGTTATAAAAATTAGTTTTATGATCATTTAGAATATGTATTTATAGATTGATGAATCAAAATTAAACTAGAATTTTAGTTTTAAAAAACTATCGGAAATTGATTTGAATTTAAAAATACCTATGAGACCTACACATTTAATAATTAAAAGGTTAGTTCTATTTTAGTTATCTACTAGACGGTTTGACGTTCAAAGTTTTAAGTCAAAAAAATTTAGACTTGTATTTGCCAATGTAAAAGATGATATTATATTTATGAATGAAGTTACAAGAGAGTTAAAATCATAAGGAGTATGATTTTTCCGTATGACTTTGCCTAAGGCCTCTTATTCCAACGGCCAGCTAACTTTCCTACTGAATGTACAAACCTCATCGTCGTCCACGTGGCGTAGGAATGTACAAACCTCATCGTGTCCACGTGGCACCTCCCATTTCCAAATCGCACTCCGCGCGCCCAAAATTTGAACGCCCTTCCGTCTCTTCCCCCCACCATCTCACCATGGGGACGACGAAGACGCCTACCTGCTCTGCGCGGACCCGACCCCCGTGCCCCCTGCCATCGTCTCTCGGACCCTTTACCCCCCGCCGCCTCTCGAGCTGCTTCAGCGAGCCAAGCTGGGCGGTCCCCGTGGAGAGGAGGACACTGGCCGGGGTCTCCCTCCAGGGCCGGCTGGTCGGCGCCCAGGATGCCACGTCGGCACGAGCGGAGGGCCAGGGCTTAAGCCGAGTGGAGGCCGCGTTTTGGGACCTCTTAAGTCTCCTCCATCGCGTCCTCGTCGTCTCCGTCTCCGAATCCAAGAGATCTCAGAGAATATCCCAATTGGACCGATCTGTTGATCCCAGGGTTAGCTTTTATTTTTTAAGATTTTTTTTAACCGGAAATTTCGTTTTCCGATTTATTCGGGGATTTGGGAACCCTCGAATTGGTGAATTACCCCGCATCGTGTGATAATATTTGTATAATTCCTCATCCTTTCAATACATGGTATGCTTCTCGTTATTTCGTTTTTTTTTTTTTTTTGGTGGTGGCCGGTTGGGGGCGAGGGGTGGGGTGGGGGGTGGAGGGAATTTTTTACTGAAATAGATATCAGGTCTTCTTACTTGGTACCATTTGATCACGCAGGACCAAGTGCTTCTAAGCATGCAGCAGAAACTAGATGACCTGTGTGACCAGTTGAACTCTTCAAAGGATGAATCGATGGAAAATGCCATGGACACTGCTAAAGAAGATGTTTTTACTTGGCGATCTTTCTGATTTTTGTTCCAGCACCACATCTTCCGTAGACATTCAGGTGAGGTTGCTCTGCGATCATGATTTTGATTTGACTTGTCAACTTTGCCGCATAATCCTGGTTTAGTCATCATATGTTGATTGCATTCAGATTAAACTTTTAATATGGTTTTTACTGTATCTTAGACTTGAATTTATTTATTTATTTATTTTGTTTTTAGATAAGGTTTTTGAGTGTAAATATTTTGTGTTTTTGAGTCCTTTTTATGCATGGATTTCCTAATTGTAAAGAAATAAATGGATCACAAAACCCACATTAGTACTGACCATGAAAGAAGATTACTGAAAATAAGAGTACTAAGATAAACTATGATATAGAAGATAAATTTCTCTAATCTTGGTTTGACTTGACAAGGTGGAAGTTTTGGCTTACTCCGTCCTTGAAGGTGTGAAGGAGGGGTGGAAGCCTTTATTTGTTTATTTATTTATTTATTTTTACATGAGGCCTGACCGTCCCTTAACTAAGCCAGGCTCTGCGTGAGGCTTCTCCAATTATATGAACATGAGAAGGGGAATCGATAGCACAAATACATGCGCACATATATAAAGAAAGGAAAAGAATAAATTGAGAAGAAGAGGAAAGAATAAGGTGACTGCATGGTCCTTTTATCACACCCCAAATTGGAGGATGGATTTAGGATGTAACATTCTATCATACACTTATGAAAATAAATAAATTTCATGATATACAAAGCGCTTAAACCTAAAACCTTAACTCACTTAAATATTTTTAATAATAAAAATTAATTAATTATTTGAATTGAAATTAAACATTGTTCTATCATAAATCCAAACTAAATAAAATAATCATATATAGATAAAATATATTTCAGACTCTAAATAATCTTATAACTCAAGTAAAGCAATTATGACTATAGATAATACCACTGGTTCTTGGCAACTTCTACCCAGTTTTGCTAAAGTCTCAATCTCTGAAAAAAAAAAAAAACATAAATATACTTTTAGGAGTAAGGCTCGATAAGTAAATCCTTTTTATAATCAATGGATCAAGTAAGACAATAAATACACGCATAATAACTTGATAAATAAATTTAGTCATATTCAGGGCTTGTCATAGGTAAACAAATAAAATTAGTTTTTATATTTCAAAAATTCATGATAATACTCTATTACCTATGGCCATATATAATCGTTATGGTGAGGCCATGAAACAAAAATAGTATGTAATCCCTGTGGCATGGGTCATAAGCACGAGCTATATATATATCCCCTTTAGAAGGGTTCGATATCGTAAGCTTTCATATAAACCATGATAAGCTGGATTTAAAACACAAGACACAATCTAACTGAGAGCTTCTAATAATGCATATACATATTTAAAATTTCAGACAACAAGAGTTTACTAGTTTATATAAGTTCACAAATTATAATTTCACATTCAAAAAATTCATGCCATTAAATTTACAAGTAAATAACAATAGAAATAATAATTTTCATTAAAAATCAAACATGACAGGTAACACAAAATAATCCACTTGATCCACTTTTTTTTCTATGATAATAAATGTAGGAAATTTTAGAACCATTAAGCTAGCACTACATATTATAAAATCTAAATTAACTAAAAATCATAAAAATGACTTTTTTTTAAAGCATGTCATATTATGAAATTCCATCACATATAAAAAATAATAAGATTTTTAAAATAATAAATACTAAGCATGATGAATTTTAGAATGTTTGCAAAAATGCAGAATTTGATAATATTCATGTAATATGATGGAATAACTAAATTTTTCATAAAATTAATTATGATAACAATACTATTGAAAATTTAAATAATAATAATAATCAATATTATTTTATTCTTTCAAAAATATTTTAATTATGAATAGGATTATTTACCAACCCAAATTGTTGCTGGAAATAAAGGAAATACTGATGATTTTGGCTTACAGTTCTAGCCCATGTTCTTTTCTTAAAACATGAATAAAACTAAACCTATTTACTCTAAAAGTAAAAATAGTCTTAGATTTATCTGAAAAGATTTGAAAAGTTTAAATAACATGCCAATACTATCTTGGATTGGTTGCAGGAAGAACACGTCCTTCTTCGTTTCTTCCTTTGCTATGCCCCTTTTTCTTCTTAATTTTTTAATTATTCCTTATGATTTAGCCTTCATCATAATGGATGAAGGTTTTCTTAAATTTTACACCAACCCAACTCTTCATCCCAAAATATTTAGGAGGAAGATGTATTGTTTCCTCCTTTGCTTTGACTTTCGAGCCTAAAGTGTCCCGCTTTCTTGAATCTAGTCTTGATTGGTCAAAAAAGAAATAGGTCTCACACTTTTTGAATTACTTTATAATTTAATTCTAGTCAAGTTATAGTCTGGTTTTCACAATGCTCTTGCTTCGAAGGTTTTTTAAGTTTTATTTCAACCCCACTCCTCATCCCAAAATATTTAGGAGGAAGATGTATTTTCTCCTCCTCTGCTTTGACTTTCGAGCCTAAAGTGTCCCGCTTCTTTAAATCTAGTCTTGACCTGTCAAAAAAAAAGGTCTCACACCTTTCAAATTACTTGACAATTTAATCCTAGTCAAATTAATGTTAGAAATCTATTAATGATCTACACAAAAAATTGTATAGAAATAATAGACATGATCAATGTATTACCTTCAGCCATTGTTTATGATCCACCTCTCGAAGATCTGAATCAGGATCTTGATTGAGTTGAGTGCTTCCAATCAACGAGCAATCGCCACAACGATGGTGTATGCCCTCAGGATTTGCTCTTGATCAGGGACCCAATCACTCTGACTTCTTTTTGGTTTTCTCTCGTATGATGTTGTGTTGTCAAAAACTTTAGAATGGATCTCTATTATAGAGATTTTCTTAACTCTTTTCCACTGCCTACTCCGATCAAAATAGGCATTTTTAAATTTCAAAAGAGATATGGTTATCACTCATTAACTAGTGAATGGCTATTGCAAAAGATTAAGTTATATCGCAATAAAATAGGACTATCTACCAAAATGGGATACTATATTCTCCCACTTGGCCTGCATATTTTATTTTAATCCACGATTCTCAACACTGAACAAGAAACGAAATACATGAATCATAGCGATAGGTCCTTTATAATTGAGTATTATCTTCCATGTATTACAATGCATTCAATTTCTTTACCACTATTCCAAATGTGACAACATAACATAACGAATAAACCCTATGTTTATTCAGAGTCCAAAAGAAAATTTGTCATTTCTCGAAAGTCAAATAATGTGTACACCTGAATGAGAAATAAACAAATAACTGAAATAAGAGTTTCTTTGTACAAATAGTTATCCATGCAATTATATCATGGAATCAACTCCCATTCGTACCACATGATCCTTAAAATTCTTAATTGGCATGCCTTTAGTCAAAGGATCAGCTATCATCAATTTAGTGCTAACGTGTTCTATGACCACTTTGTTTTCTTTAACATGTTCTCTTATGACTAAATACTTAATGTCGATATGTTTACTTCGACTACCACTCTTGTGGTTTTTAGCCAAAATTACAGCAGCTAAATTGTCACAGTATAATTTAATTGGCCTACCAATAGAGTCAACAATTCTAAGCCCTGATATGAAACTCTTCAACCATACACCTTGCGATGTAGCCTCAAAACAAGCAACGAATTCCACTTCCATAGTAGAGGTAGTAGTCAAAGTCTGCTTTATACTCCTCCATGATATGGCTCTACCAGCTAACATAAATATAAATCCTGATGTTGATTTTCAAGAATCAACGCAGCCAGTAAAGTCCGAATCTGGGTAACCCTCTATATCTAAATGATCAGTTCGTCTATACATGAGCATGTAGTCCTTGGTCCCTTGAAGATACCTTATGACCTTTTTAGCAGCTCTCCAATGGTCTAAACCTGGATTACTCTGAAATCTTCTCAACATTCCTACTTCAAATGCAATGTCAGGTCTTGTGCAAACCTGAGCATATATTAGGCTTCCAATAGCTAAAGCATATGGAATGTTGTACATCTGTTCCCGTTCAAGTTTATTTTTAGGGCACTGGTTCAAAGCGAACTTGTCACCCTTCCCTATAGGTGCAACACTTGGTGAACAATTTTTCATCTGAAATCTCTCCAAGACTTTATTGATATAAGTTTCTTGAGACAATCCTAAAATGCCTCGAGATCTTTCTCTATGGATCTTAATGCCAATGGCATAAGATGCCTCATATCTTTCATATCAAAATTCTTGGAGAGAAATTGTTTCACCTCATGTAGCAACTCTTTATCATTGGTTGCAAGTAAAATGCCATCCACATATAGGACCAAGAAATAAATTTTGCTCCCACTAACCTTCTGGTATATACATTGATCCATAATATTCTCTTCAAAACCAAAGGAAGAGGTCACATAATGAAATTTTAAATACTACTGACATGAGGCTTGTTTCAATTCATATATGGATTTCTTAAGTTTGCAAACCAAATGCTCACTATCACCAGAGGAAAATCATTTAGGCTATTTCATGTAAACCTCTTCCTCTAAATCTCCATTAAGGAATGTTGTTTTCACATTCATTTGATGTAACTCAAAATCAAAATGAGCTACCAATGCCATAATTATTCGAAGAGAATCTTTCTTGGATACAGGAGAAAATATCTTCGTATAGTCGATTCCTTTCCTCTGAGTGAACCCTTTGGCAACGAGTCTTGCTTTATATCTCTTAATGTTGCCTTATCAGTCTTTCTTTATTTTAAAGACCCATTTACATCCAATGGCATTTACACCATTAGGCAACTCAACAAGATCCTAGACTCGATTAGATGCCATAGATTCCATCTCATCCTTCATGGCATTGTACCACAAGTTTGATTCCTTAGAACTCATGGCTTGTAAAAATATTTCAGGATCATTTTTGGCTCCAATGTTATAGTCAGATTCATGTAGATACACAATATAATCACTAGGAATTGCTGATTTCTTTATTCTAGTTGATCTTCTTAATGTTGTATCAATGACCTTTTGAGGAGTATCTTGCACAACTGATTATTGTTGAACAACATGATCTTCTAGATTATCATCAGCAGCTTGTGAAATCTTAATGACTGGTTGTTGAGCACTTATTTGAGTTTGGGGAGTGCTATAAATAACAACCAATCCCTCACTTGAAGTAAAAGCTGGAATATATGAATGATCTTTCTCAGAAGAAGCCAAATACTGAGATTGATCACTCCCACTGATCAAGTCATTCTCAAAAAAAATTGCATTTCTTGATTCCACAATCCTAGTGCTGTGAGATGGATAATAAAATCTATAACCCTTGGACTTCTCAGCATATCCAATAAAATATCCACTAATAGTCCTTGGGTCTAGTTTCTTTTCTTGTGGATTATAAAATCTTATTTCAGATGGGCATCCCCAAACACGTATATGTTGCAAACTTGGTTTCCAACCTTTAAATAACTCAAATGGCATTTTGGAAATAGCCTTAGTTGGAATTCGGTTTAATATATACGTAGCAGTTTTAAGATCTTCAGTCCACAAGGATTTAGGTAGGTTAGAGCTGATAATCATGCTCCTTACCATGTCCAATAATGTTCGATTTTTCCTTTCAGCTACACCGTTTTGGTTAGGAGACCCTGGCATGGTGTATTGTGCAATAATTCCATTTTCTTTAAGAAACCGAGCAAACAGACCAGGTGCTTGTCCATTCTCAGTGTATATACCATAATATTCTCCACCTCTATCTGGCCTCACGATCTTAATTTGCTTGCCGCATTGTTTCTCTACTTTTGCCTTGAATACCTTAAAGGCATCTAATGCTTCGTTCTTATTATAAAGTAGGTAGAGATACATATATCGTGAATAGTTATCAATAAATGAGATGAAGTATCTCTGACCATACGAGTCCATATTTGGACTACAGATATCTGTATGTATGATCTCCAGTATTTCTGAACTTCTCTTGGCATTTTTCTTGGACTTGTTGGTTTGCTTCCCTTTATGTAGTTCATACAAGTGTCAAAATCAGTAAAATCAAGAGTATCAAGTACTCCATCTTTTACTAATATTTTAATTCTCTCAATGGAGATGTGACCTAATCTCCGATGCCACAAAATAGAAGAATTCTCATTCATAACACATATTTTCATATCAGTTTCGTCGTGCATCATATTATAGGAGGTATTATTTTTCAAATTAATTTGAAAAAGACTGTCGGACAATGTACCATTCCCAATAAGCTTAGATTTATAAAATAAATCAACAAAGCTTTTATTAAAATTAAAGAAATATCCTGCGAGTATAAGTCTTGACACTGAAATCAAATTTCTAAAGAAACTTGGAATATAAACTGTCTTTTCCAAATCTAAAACAAAACCAGTATCTAAAATAAGTTTGCACGTCCCAATCGCTTCCACATGTGAACCCATCTTATTTCCTGAATAGATGCTTTGTTCATTTCCCAATGGTTTCCTTTGATTTAGAAAACCCTGCAAGGTATTTGAAACATGGATTGTAGAACCAGAATCAATCCACCATGTGTTATGACATATAACCAAATTGGATTCATAACATACGAATGAGGTTAGAGTACCTTTTTTGTCAAGCCAAGCCTTGAATTTGAGGCAATCCTTCTTTATATGCCCTTTCTTCTTGCAAAAGAAGCACTTGGACTCCTTCTTGTCCTCTATATGGATGGGTACTTTACCCTTTCCTTTGCGTTTGACTTTAGCAGCTTTAGTCTTTCTCTGAGTAGCTAAATGTACACTTTCTCTCATTTCCAAAAGCAGCCTCCCTTCCTCTTGATCACATGTGGTCAGAAGTTCATTAATTGATCATTTGTCCTTATATGTGTTAAGATATTTTGAAGGGATTATACTACTGTGGGAGTGAATTCAAAATAAAGTGCACTAAGAAAGATTCTGACATCTCAACCTCTAGGGATTTCAACTGAGCCGCAATGTCCCTCATCTTCATGATGTACTCACGCACACCTCCAACAGTAGTGAGCTTCATTGATGACAATTTTGCCATTAGGGTGCTAGCTAGTGCCTTATCTGAAGACTCAAATTGTGCATCAATAGCCTTCAGAAGTTCCTTGACATTTTTGCACTCAGGAATTGGAATACGTATACTAGCAAAAATCTTAGTACGTATGAACATCATACTGAGACGATTGGATCACTCTCATCGTTCATAAGAAGCAATCTCAGCCTGAGTGCTAGTAGATGTAACCGAATATGGTTCGTCCTTCCTGATAGCATAGTCAATATCCATGCACCCTAATTGAAGAAGAATTCTTTCCTTCCATAATTTATAATTATCACCACTTAAATCGGGAACATCACATTTCATATCAGAAATATTAACAGGCAAAATAACTGCATAAAAATAAAAATCATGTTCATGTAACTAAATTTAAGGCATATAACTTAATGTCATGTCTTACCAATGTAAACATGCAATAACATGAATCAATAATATATAATAACTACCTGTGGCCTAAGTTATTATACTTAAATGGACTCATTAACTTAATGATGTGACTAACAAATTATATTCCTTTCTTAATTCCTGTGGATAATTAAGAAAATAATTTGTTATCCCATCCTAGTGCAATAAAAATTCCTGTAGGATAAGATTCATTGCATTAATATAATTAATCACAATTAATGTCATCTAACCTTATGTGATCTTTGCAACTCAATATATAATTTTGATTAATTAAAGATGTTATGGCTACTCCTCAATTAATCAAAATTATATTGACCACATGACATTTGAACTCCATTATATGCATATAGATTAACCAATTTAGCATGATTATTAGATAGTGATCTTAATCAAGATAACATTTCCAAATCAAGATCTGAATTAATCAAATTGGCCAGGCCAGTAGAAGAGAGGTGGGGTCTCCTGTTGCTTTCCTTAGGTCAGTCAATGGAACCAATTAAGTAACCACGATCTCTTCACTTTTCTAGACACCAATTGACCAATCAAACCTTAAAAGGATTTGCACTGTGATTTTTCACACTACCACCAAATATAATTTTATTCATGCATAATATAAAATCTAATATGTAAAACAGGAGATAGCATATCAATCACCTATTTAATGCTTTTTCAAAATTATCATCTTAAGAAATTTTTTTGTTAATTAAAATACGTCGGCCATGGCTCATTATTCCCTTGGGCCAGTCTATGCAAAACATCGTAGGCATAGAGGCTCAAGAGGTGTATTTTAATACAAAAATTTAAACTTAAGAAATAAATAATAAAACAAATTATATCACATGATATAATAAAACATTAAACAGATAATAGCATGCATTTAAAATTTAACCAATCCAATCTGATTTTAAATCGTCGTGAGATCAGGAACTTTATCTTTATCGCGTGCGTGGACCTCATCGCCGCATCATCTCCCATTACGGCATGGAGAAAGGAAGAAAAATATAGTCTCATGGTTTTTTTTAAAAAAATGTACGGCTGAAATCATGCTCTTCCACAAAATCTGTGCTTTAACGTAAGCACAAAAGTTTTTTTTTAACACCCGTGAGAAAACTGAAAAACCCATGCACGAGAAAACCGAAAAACACATGGTTTTTTGGAACCATAAAACCATCCCACTGTGGTTTGAACCTGAGATCCTCAGGTTTAAATCCTCAATGTTAACCACCACAACAAATCTCAAGGCTTATCTTATTTATGAATTTTCTTTTATTTAAATCATAACTAAGAATAAAAGAAAATAAATTCCGATGGTCACGAATAATCTTCTAGGCAATCTATTAACTCTTCCGGTACGTAGGTAGTTGGGTCAAATGTACCAAGATACTACCGGTAGCCTCCCTATTTGGTACGTCCCTAATATCCCTATCATACGTCCGTTGGGTCAAATAATTCAGGATACTATTAATAGCCTCCCCTTTGGACTATCCCTATGTGAGAAAAATAGAGACCAAGAATGCCTTCTCATATGAACAATGAGATAATTAGTTGTTCTAAAAGATTTAATTAGATCCCAAAATAATTAAACCTCAAAATAATGGAAACACTTACAACAAAATAAGGCAGAGGTATTGAGGCTCTGATACCAACTGTTAGAAATCTATTAATGATCTACACAAAAAATTGTATAGAAATAATAGACAAAATCAATGTATTACCTCTAGCCATTGTTTTTGATCTACCTCTCGAAGATCTGAATCAGGATCTTGATCTACCTCTCGATCTGAATCAAGATCTTAATCTACCTTTCGAGGATCTGAACGAGGATCTTGATTGAATTGAGTGCTTCCAATCAACGAGCAATCGCATAACGATGGTGTATGCCCTCAGGATTTGCTCTTGATCAGGGACCCAATCTCTCTGGCTTTCTATTGATTTTCTCTCGTATGATGTTGTGTTGTCGAAAATCTTAGAAGGGATCTCTATTATAGAGATTTTTTTAATTTCCTTCCACCGCCTACTCCCATCAAAATAGACATTTTTAAATTTCAAAAGAGATATGGTTATCACTATTAACCAGTGGATGGCTATTGTTGAGAATTATCTGCAAAAGATTAAGTTATATCACAATAAAATAGGACCATCTACGAAAACTGGATACTACAATTAACAGTTTTGTTTTCACATTACTCTTGCTTCAAAGTCTAGACTGAGCTTTTGAACCATTGAATTGAGAGTCTAAGACTATTTAAGGGATCATTTGATATTCAGTAAGTTGAAGGAACAAAATGGACGGTTAAACTATTTCACCTTTTCAACTTTCAAGGAATTACTATTCCTTGGTCAAGTGGGCTAGGTGGGTAAGGAGGAGAAAGTTTAACATTTAGCGCGTACCAGATTTATCAAAAAACCTATTTTGCCTTGTGAAAAAGTAGTTTGACCCAGCTTATCAAACAACTGTTTGGCATTAAAAATGGAATGAATGTGTCCAAGAACTTTCGTTAAAACTTTACCTTAGAACACGGCTTAAGGTGTCCATCACTCTTATCACTCTGCAAGTGGAGGGATGGACAAAGCCAGTCCATAATATCTGTTAGCTGTACCCTCTCTCTCTGTCAAGCCATCTTTTTCATATTTAAAATTATTTTCCTTGTTCCTATTTCTAGTTGGTGCTTTGAGCTGCAAAGGCTTCTGGGGAGTGTAGGCCCCTAGAGACATGGAATGTGTTAGACATTGCATTATGATATTGAATTTCCTTAATTTCATATTCGTTTACTGTTGGAAGATCTTGATCTTAAAGAGATCTTTATTAGGGCATTTCCCGAACCATATTTTTTTTCATTCTTTCTGCTGTCTTTTCCTTTTTAGTTTCTTCGTCTCCATAATTCAACTTTCCACAACACTTGCAGCATTTTGGGAATGATAGATTTGGCACCAGGGTGGAGCTTTTCGATTCCCCTTTTTAAGATAAAGAAAGGTCTTTTGTCTAGGTAAAGTTTTCTATCATGAGGAGATGCTTATGCTATGTATTTGACGCAAACTAAACTTTTTCATAATATCACCTGTTGCTCCATCTGATTGTTATTGTTCTCTCTGATTTCATATGGCTTGATCACATTACAGACAAATAGGTGTTATAATATTTCATCATTTGCAATTTGTAGTAGTAAAATCTCTATCGACACTTTTAGGTGGATTACCTGAATGTAGTGGCAGTTTTTCTTTGGTAGTGTGCACCTAGGCGTTTGTCCGCTTGACTGCTTAGGCGCACTGACTTGGTGGTTTTTTGTTCTTTCTTTTTTTAAATGTTTGGAATGTGGTTTTGCATACAGCTAAGTGTACTGGCAGGGGAGCAAAAGTTATACAATCTCCGAAAAGAATGTGAAGAGAGAGATGCCACCATAAAGGAATTGATTGCTGCTGCACATGCATCCAGTGCCACTGCCTCCAAGATATTTATATGTTTTAATCTTGTTTTAGCTTAAAGGGATTTGATGATAGGTGTCGCATTTTTTCTCCCCCCTCCATGGAAGAGAATTGCAGAGCTGGAAGAGATCATAAAAAGGGAAAATATGGTGATCGCAAGATTAAAAAAGATATGGTGGTTCTAGAACAAAAGGAGAAACCAAACAATATCGATCTCTTTTAGTTCTCAAAACAAAAATATCATCATTGCCTTCTCTATAAATGATGGTATTGAAATGGAAATTGAATGCAGGCTATTCAACTGATGAGGCTTCAAAGACCATCATCTGCTGCATCAAACATTAGCTTGCAACTTCCAGTCATGACAAATAATGTTCTTTTTGACCTGAGCAGCACAAGCCTGTCGCCATCAGATTCTGATTCTTTGGTGGAGCATAAAGAATGCCAATCTCGTGGTCTGGTCACACATGATAGTCCTCAGTGGTTTTGCTCAGGAGCTGTTACAAGTCCAACATCATCAACATCATGTGGTTCCTCAAACATCTCAACAGATAGATTTTCAAAGCAGCATTCTATTAGTCCTGCTAAAGTCTCCCATGTTCTACATGCATACGATAGTCTGCAAGATTGCACAGCTGTAGCCATCAATAGTCAGGCTGAACATTCAGTAAAATCTGTTAGTTTTCTTGTCCAGATCAAGAGAGCTTCTTAAAGGGCTGATCTGGTAATCCTGCAGCAGAAAACTACCATATTCACAAGAGCTGACTCAGATGTCGCATTGAAACCAAAGAGATCAGGATCTTCTGGCAGAGATTTCAAGAGAGCTAGAAGGCATACTCAGTTGGAATCAAAGACCAGAGTTTCAAAGAAGAGGGGTTTAGATTTTCAATATCACCTGGGTATTTTCCCTGTTTGATCTTTATATGCAACTACATTCTTGGTTTCATATTGCCTTTTTTTTTTGTTGTTGTAAACATCTCTCTTTTAATTAGGAAGAGTTTAAGTCAATTAGATTTCATTCTTGACATTATGGAAACAGGTTCAGGTGCAGTTTTGTCAAGGTTTTAGGTTGAGTGCCTACTTTATCAAACTTACTAATAGTTTCATGAGGCATTCACAAATACAACAGAGCAGTGCCTCAAATATCTAAGGCAAAAAAAGAACAAAAACTTTGATATTGTTACAATGATACATCATTTGGTGGTTCATGGTGCATATGTTACCATGCAAATATTAGAAGCCAACATGATGTAAATTTGTCCTGAGTGAGTGTTCTACTTTTCTTTTGTTGTATATTAATTTCTTAGGTATATGCCCAAATTTATGCATCTACTATGCTAATTAAACCAATTTTTGTTGGGAGTGTATGTGCTCATAAGACTTAGTCCTGAATAGAGCAGAGGAAGCAGATTCATGTAGCCGACCCCATGTAGTTGGGAAAAGGCTTAGATGAGTTGAGTTGAGTGTATGTGCTCATAAATGCATAAGCTCTGCTGTTTTGTTTATATTATTATAGCATCCAAGTGGGCCTTGTGCAGCACATTCATCATGTATGTCAATGGAAACACTCCATATAGCTTAACTAATGGGTAGATTAGAAGCTGGTTATTCCTTTTAACAAGTGTTCCCCTCAAAACATGATTAAGGCAGTGGATTCTCACTATTTTACCATTGTGCATCGGCAACAGGTTGAGCTAAACAGAAGTCCCAGTCACATGCATTTATTATTCACATTAGAAATATAATTTTATTATGGAATGTTACTTGTTGCAGATCAGATCACATGATTGAGCTGAAAAGCTATTACGGTTGCCAATAAGTGGACTTGGTCAGTTGCATTGGACAACCAGTAAGGCATTGGGACCATGAAGGCTTGACACTTTGATGGTTGGAACTTTGCCAAGTTTTCAAAATTGAATATCGGGAGCTACCTTGCCATGTTAAGATTCAAAAATTTAAAAATATGTTCTTTGGGATTGGACATCTATTACAATTATTATAGCTTATATTTGCATGCTTCAAACTGCCCTTAAGATCTGAAAAGCAATTATACCTACCCACCATCTTGCAACCTATTTTGTCAACTGATCCTATATGTTTCCGTTTGTGATTCATCTTGATTCTGAGTTTATCTAATATACTTTGACTTTTCATTTTCAGATATTAAAATTTAAAGAAAGGTGACATGTAAATTTATAGATATAGATGTCATTCCATCTGTATGGGAAGTAATTGATCATTAGAGTCGTATAAGAAGGAAGGACATTGCTCAAGTGCGACATTACATTATTCCATCCGTTGGTGTTAATTTTTGATAACTTATTCTTTTACGTTTTGATAATATGATACATTTGGTGTTAATTTTGTGCCAGATTACCACACAACTGTCATAAAATCTGATGATTCCATTCGATATTTACAGGAAAATTTTAATTCTTCACTGCTTTTGCTTCATCTTCTGCCTTGCAATTTGTTTCCCATGTGATGATGTATGATATATTATCATTGTTTCATCTGGTTGTGGACTGCAGTTCAAGGTACTGCCTCTCAGATTCAGAAACTGGGTTAATTGATTTCCTATTGTGCTTTGGATTTAATAAATTTGATCCTCCTCTGTTAACTTTCATGATGATTACCATATCTTGTCAGCGTCATCTTCCACCTCTTTGCATGCATTATTGTATTGTAATACTGCCTGAATGATGTGAGAACCAGATGACCAAGAAATGTTAGGGGCAAGGGAGATGCAAAAGAAGGGATTAGGTGAACTCAACTTTAGATGTAATATATTTGTTTGAATTTAGTGTTCCGAATCACTTGCAAAAACTCTCAGTTTCTTTTAACCATTTACTTTGCTGCTTTTTTTTTTTTTTTTTTTTCAAATTCACCGTGCAAATAAATTCATAGTGGGCATTAAGAATACAACACATGGTTTTTTTATTATATTTTCGAGTAACTAACAGCATTTTTATGCTATAAATATGATTTGGCTGCATGAATATCTAAGAGAGCTGTTAGAACTCGTTCATCAGATTCCTGAAAGAGCCTCTGAACGGGGAATTGTACTTGTACTTCAGTAGTTTAAGATTGAATTCTTTAGCGCGTGATTGGGACAAAAGCAGCGGCGTTTACGGTAGAATGGTTTCAGACCAACGGGCAACCCCTTGGGTGCTGTGCGGGCCTCATCAGACGCGCCGATTGCGGACATCTCGCTTTAGGAAGCAAATTATATATTTCTTAATTAGTCTTTTTACTTCTGATGATGCTTGCTATTTTCTACGTCATGTTTAAGTATTCATAGGTTGGCGTCCACGACGACGTGAGCATTCTTGTCTGGAATCACGGTGATGAGAAATTTGAAGAGCGAGGTTGATCAAATATATTAAAAAATCTTGATTAAAAAAAAGAAAAAAAAAACTCTAGAAGGCCAAACGGCCGCGCGAGTGGAGCCCGTTGGACCTTGTACGCGTTGCTATGCACCGAGCCTTGGGCTTGCTCTCTTTCCCCCTCTCTCTCTCTCTCTCACGCATCGCTCTTCCTCCCTTTTCCTTTCCATTTCTCCTCGTCTTTTTTCTCTATTTGATCCCTTCAACGCTATTATTATCTACAAAGGAATCCAAAAAAAAAAAAAAACAGTAGAAGAGAAACCAGAGAAGAAGAGAGGGAGATCCATATCAGATGGTCTTCACCTCCTCCTCCTCCTCCTCCGCCTCCTCGATCTCTCATAATCGATCGGACTCGAATCTCCTCCTCGTCGCCTTGGTCCTAGAGTAAGCGAGGATGTCGAACCTTTACGGGGAATTCAACCAGAAGATCGACTACGTATTTAAGGTGGTGCTGATCGGGGACTCGGCGGTGGGGAAATCGCAGCTGCTGGCGCGCTTCGCCCGCAACGAATTCAGCCTGGATTCCAAGGCAACCATCGGCGTCGAGTTCCAGACCCGCACCCTTGCCATCGATCACAAGACCGTCAAGGCCCAGATTTGGGACACCGCCGGCCAAGAACGGTAGCTTTCTTCTTCTTGTTGTTGTTGTTCTTCTTTTTCCAAAAAAAAAATCCCCCTCTTATAACGTTCGGTTTAAATTATCTTTCTAGAGTTTCATGGGTTCCTGACTTCGGTGTCGTGGGTTGATATAGAATTGGGTGTCACGGTGGTGCAACTAATTTTGATATTTTTTTAGGTTTGATGGATTTCTCTTTCTAATTCTGGATCTGGGTTAGCTGCTGTTGTCTGATCTGCAAAAGGATTGATTTGGGTTGTTGAAATTTGAAAATCTTTATCGGCCCTATTTAAGCTTTTGTCAGTTTTTTATTTGGATAAATCTATTGGGTTGGAAAAGTTATACTTTGTTTGAGTTATCGGTCTGACTTGGATATTTAGATTGATCGTTAATGGATGATGGAAGGCATTTTAGGTCTTTTGTGCAATTAAATTGGATAAAATTATGGATGGGTTTTCTCCTTCGAGTGCTGGGTCTTATCTGTTGCTTTGGATGCTATGACAGAAACATGATACCCGAACCTTTTTTTTTTTTTTTTCCTGTTGATTTTAAAGGGAGATTTCAGCGCTTAATCTACCCCTTGATCTCTAAATTGTCATTTTCATTCCTTTTGTTTCTTAACTGAGATTTATGATTCTGTGATTTGAGCTGCTGCAATTTTGTTTTCAATTCTCTATGGGGAAATCATAGCCTTTTCTATTGGAATGAATCGTCACCACATCAAATATTCTATGATATCATGGTCCTGTGGTCGATATGAGGTGCTCTTCCCATTCAACTAGGGATCTATTAATATTACAATTTATTACGATAAAAAAGAAGAAGAGCATATTCTGGCCTCTAGATTTAATTATCCATGACGTTTTTATTTCCTTCTTTTGTAAATAAATATTTGTAAATAATGAGGCAGATATGTGGGTTGAAATATTATGGGTTAATTTGTGTCGCATTAGATGGGGAAAAAACGGAGACTCAAATGTAAGCCCTTTCAGATTCCTGGTATTAAAACCTACCATTTGACTTAATCCTGAAATTTGGATTTTATTCTTGAGTTGGAAAGTTGATCATAAGTTGATAAAATTTAAATTTAAACTATATTCATCAAAGTCAAATGAAGTGTTTATTCTTGTTTATATTTTTTATTTCTTGAGTGAAATATAAATAAGAGTTGTTTTGTATGCTTACTGAGTCATAAACTTATCCTAATATGCACATACCTCTTTGGTGCTTGGTACCGACCCCATGCCCATTGCCGGCACTGTCTTCATGCAGTGTCTGCCGGCTGATATGTGCCAACACTTACCCTAATGAGATCTTTCCATCTGAAATTGACACGTGGAGATTTTAGAAATCTGTAGGGATATATCTTTCATTCCCTTATTAAGTTTCATGTTTTTGTTTGATGATTGACTTATGACATTCTCTTCTTAAGAGTATGATGCAGAAGGGAGGAAAATTTGCCCATGCTATCTTTTTTGAAAGGTGTAATTGTTACTTAATTCTTTCTTGCACTTAATGTTAGTCAAACCATTTAATGAAATTTTTGGTTGTCTTATGTCAAATATGGCTGGATCACATTAAGAATGTTTTTTGTGGTTTATGACATGATTCTCACAATTTGGTGGGAGGTGGATAAAAAGTTGAAAAGGCTCAATCTGGCTTTCTTGATTTTGACTGTGGGATGAGAATGCTTTGCATATTTGATGACCTTTCTGGATGGATTGACTCCTTGACTATCTCGCATTTCTTTTTATTATATCTGCTTGTCTTTTAAGGCGCATGCAATGTGTATCAGGTCCAAAAGTAAGAGAAAAATAAACCTGTGAATGTGAAAAATAAATCTGTGAATGTAAAACACACATACATACAGTGTAGATATGACTTTGGGATTTGGGAGAGGTTGTGGCTATAAGTGACAAGATGGTGTGTCATGGAAATGGTTGGCGAGGTGGGAGTGATGGCTATTAAAATGGATAAGACAAAGGAAAACAAGTTAATTCTTTTTTTAGGAAGGAAAACAAGTTAATTCAAATGGCATTGTTGGCTAATAAAAGGATTATGTGCATGAGGACAGCCTAAAATAAATATCAAGTTTCATTAATTAGATTACGTATTTTCTGGTATGGTCTAATTTGACTGGCCCAAAAACCCTGCTCATGCTTTTATTATAGTATGGACCTGGTTCCTTGTCATATAAGTTTCTTAATTCCATGAACCAATATTTATGACCTAAAAATTGAATTTCAGCTGTGGTTCCTTTCTTGTTGATTTTGTTACGACTCTCATGACAGTCTGCAAAAACCTTTCCTTTTAGTCTGCAAAAAGGATTGATGAATGATCCTCGAGTCCAACAATATTTGAGATTTACTTGTTTTCTTATAGTTTTCCTAGTATGTTTTGCTGAAATTTAAATAAAAACTGCATTTAAGCACCAAGCTGATATTTAATGAGAATTATCTGTGGAGCTCAGAATCTGCTATCATTATGTATCCAACGTGCTTGCGAACTCCTTGAGCTATCCTCTAACTTAGACGTAGGAAAAAAAGAAAAGCAAACAAAATCAAATTATTTCTCAAGAAATTGAAACTATTCGCTCCTTTTGCTCTGAAGCTATCTTTTGAAGTGTCATCCATTCTAAGAAACTACAAAGAGCCACCAATTGTGAAACCAAGCTATTGCCATCTCCATTTTCCTTATCATTGCAGCAGCCGTTACTTCTCATGTTCCTTGGCACTTCTAATGTTGATGATCTGGCTGGTGATGGGTGCTAGGTACCGGGCAGTGACAAGTGCTTACTACAGAGGTGCAGTGGGAGCGATGCTGGTCTACGATATGACCAAGCGCCAGTCATTTGATCACATGGCGAGGTGGCTGGATGAATTACGTGGGCATGCTGACAAGAACATTGTTATCATGCTCATTGGGAACAAGTCCGACCTTGGGACCCTTCGTGCCGTCCCTACTGAGGATGCAAAAGAATTTGCAGAGCGTGAGAACCTGTTCTTCATGGAGACCTCTGCACTTGAGGCCACTAATGTTGAGACTGCTTTCTTGACCGTCCTCACTGAGATTTACCGCACCATCAGCAAGAAGGCTCTTGTTGCCAATGAGGAGCCTGACTCTGGGGGGAACTCAAGCCTACTCAAAGGAACTAAGATAGTTGTTCCTGGCCAGGAGCCACCAAGGGGGACCAAATATGCATGTTGTCTGTCCTCTTAGGTGGCATAGTCTCTCATCAGGCTACCTTCTTTTGTTACAAATTATTTGCCTGCTCAATTCTTGGCGGATTTGTCCATATCCCAAGGTTTTTGATGCCTTCCATTTTTGAAAAGTTTATAAGAAATCGCCATTTACTGGATTGTTTAAGGCTGTACCCTTCCCTTTCCTTTCCTTCTCTCTCCCTGTTTTCATCTTCTGTAACTTAATGAGAGCACATGGAATGATTTTGAAGTGCAGAAATTAAAAGATTTACAATGGTATTGTTATTTTTCAGGTCCTATGTATTTTCCTATTTTATCTAATTTATCATTTTTGATCTTGTAATTAATCCTTTTGACTTATGATTTTGTGATGAAGAGAAACTACTGGCCTTTTGAGTTTGTTTACTGTGGGGTTTCGTGAGGAAGATTGCTGGGTACCAAATCGATCGTTTAACCTGAAACAGATTTTTTATTTTTTATTTTAATCCTGTCAGGTTTGTTTTGTGCAGGTTATGCTTCAGTTCACAGGGCCTTAGCCACGTTTCTGGTTTCGTTTATAGGTTTTCTGCACTTTTATCTCAAAAATGAAAAGTTCTTGGTATACATGTAGATGATGAGATTAAATTGTTCTCCTGATTCACAGTTTTTCCAAATTTCTAGCATCTTGTAACGGTTAACTGGGAACAAAATCCCATTATTACCAGTGCAACTTAATTTCTTGCACTTCTGAGACCGAATCCTTCCACACAGACCAAACCAGAGTCCGATAGGAGCAAACTGTTTCCATCCATCAAAATAGCAATAAGAAATGCATGTGGACAAGGATCTATTAAAGTTTGTAAGACGTTGGCGACATGTATATTTCTTTGGAGGACCTCATTAAACCTGATTATCACATAGAGGTTCATTAGCTCTTCAAAGGCCTTCCTTTTAATCAAAAAGACGAGCGTCTCTTAACATGAGTTAATGCAATAATAGCTTGGAGCTGAAACCTTTGCTTTCTTTTTCCGCTTAGTTGGCTGCTCTTAGTTTTTGTTTGGATGGAGAGAAATGTAGAATGGAAAGAAAACTAAAAGAAAAAATAGGAGAGAAAATAAAATTTATACTTTGTTGGGATGGAGAGAAAAGTAGGAAGGAAAGAAAACTAGAGGAAAAAAAGTTGTGGGTCCCATGTAAAAGTTCTCTCCGATATTTCAGAGAGAAAACTCAAAAGTGCTTTTTCATTTTTTTTTTATTTCGATATTGATCTTTCAAAAAAAAAATGATGCATTTTTTAATCATTTATAATACGAATATTATCATTGTAAATTATCAACTTTTTGCTCTTCTCTATTTTCCTTCCACACATCCAGAGAGAATATTTCTGTTCATTTTTTTTCTCTTCATTTTTTTCCTCCCACTTTTTTCTCCATTCCAAAGAGAGCATTAGTTTCTTATGTACCATTAATTATCATCTGATTTTTGGACGCCTAGCTGGTTCACTTCTTTTTCTTGAAAACTCTCCCATTTGTCGATGTGATTTTTGTTAAACGAGGATGAGGGGATTGAGAAAGCTGACTTGAATAGCTGGGATAATTTTTGATGGTTATGGCCCTGCTCCTGAATAGTGTTTTTTTTTTTTTAAATCATAATGGCTTTAATTCTTTGGTTCTTTTATTGAACTTCACTGGTTCAATAATAATAATAATAATAACAATCCTACGATCTGATTGGGTAAATAAAGACACGGTACTGATAATCCTGAAATCAGTAAAAATTCTGAAATCAAAATAAAATCAACATGGAAAAGCATGTCGTCATGCTCTTGCCAGACAAATTTTCATGTCATTTTGGCAGAACCAGCTGCCATTAGCATATAGGACTTCTGGATTACAAAGGAAACTTTGCTCCGGATGAGTTGAGAGAGGGCATAGGTTTTATTCTGTCTTTTGTTTCTCTGCCCTGCTATCAACTGCTGCTGCAATTCCTCCTTGTTTGAGCTGATCTTTGTGCATTTTAGGACGATCATTGGTGGTTACTTGAGAAGGACCTCCCCAGTTGTTTCTTCTTCTCTTTGTTTCGGCTGGGTTTCTGCCACTATGACCATAGCAGCCGGGATCAGGTGGCAATTTCCTAGCCGATGTCCCTCCATGGCCATTTCCTGG
Organism: Calamus simplicifolius; assembly: GCA_900491605.1. Lineage (NCBI taxonomy): Eukaryota > Viridiplantae > Streptophyta > Magnoliopsida > Arecales > Arecaceae > Calamus > Calamus simplicifolius. The sequence continues at coordinate 231,782 of UESW01002066.1, read as the reverse complement.
CCTGATTGGTGTGAAAGGATGTGATGCCCTTTTCACATTGAAAAATTAAGAAAAAATTGAATGATTTATAATCAGTTAAAAAAGATAGATAAGTACCAATTGGATCCTTTTAAACTATGATGGCTCAAGTTGATGGTATCAGAACCACACACTAATCGAAAGTGTAAGAGCCCTGTTGATGGATGTGATCGGAATGTTTCACATCGATCGAAAGTGCAGAAGCCCTGATGGTGGATGTGATCAGGATCAAAATGTTTCACACGGTCGAAAGTGATCTTGTGCCTCTGGTGACGAGAATACCCTCTTTTGACCTCCGTAAAGGCTAATTTATAATTAATTAAAAAATTATAAATTTTTCGTCTCTTAGAGCTAGGGTGTCGTGAGATTTCAACTGGGGTGTCGCGAATGATTTTCGGCCGAATTCCACTGGAGTGTCACTGGGATTCTCTCCGTGGTCATTTGTAAGCACGGGTGTCGTCGCCCTAAAGCTAGGGTGTCGTGAGATTTCAACTGGGGTGTCGCGAAGGATTTACGGCCGAATTCGATCTAGGGTGTCGCTGGGATTCTCTCCGTGGTCAGTTTTAAGCACGGGTGTCGTCTCCTTAGAGCTAGGGTGTCGTGAGATTTCAACTGGGGTGTCGCGAATGATTTTTAGCCGAATTCCACTGGGGTGTCGCTGGGATTCTCTCCGTGGTCATTTGTAAGCACGGGTTTCGTCGCCCTAAAGCTAGGGTGTCGTGAGATTTCAACTGGGGTGTCGCGAAGGATTTATGGCCGAATTCGAACTAGGGTTTCGCTGGGATTCTCTCCGTGGTCAGTTTTAAGCACGGGTGTCGTCTCCTTAGAGCTAGGGTGTCGTGAGATTTCAACTGGGGTGTCGCGAATGATTTTTGGCCGAATTCGAACTAGGGTGTCGCTGGGATTCTCTCCGTGGTCAGTTTTAAGCACGGGTGTCGTCTCCTTAGAGCTAGGGTGTCGTGAGATTTCACCTGGGGTGTCGCGAATGATTTTCGGCCGAATTCCACTGGGGTGTCGTTGGGATTCTCTCCGTGGTCATTTGTAAGCACGGGTGTCGTCGCCCTAAAGCTAGAGTATCGTGAGATTTCAACTGGGTGTCGCGAAGGATTTACGGCCAAATTCAAACTAGGGTGTCGCGGGGACTCTCTATGTGGTCAGTTTTAAGTAAGGGTGTCGTTTCCTTAAAGCTAGGGTGTTGTGATATTTCAACTGGGGTGTCGCGAAGGATTTACGGCGAATTCGAACTAGGGTGTCACCGGGGACTCTCTATGTGGTCAGTTTTAAGTAAGGGTGTCGTTTCCTTAAAGCTAGGGTGTTGTGAGATTTCAACTGGGTGTCGCAAAGGATTTACGGCCGAATTCGAACTAGGGTGTCGCGGGGACTCTTTATGTGGTCAGTTTTAAGTAAGGGTGTCGTTTCCTTAAAGCTAGGGTGTCGTGAGATTTCAACTGGGGTGTCGCGAAGGATTTTCGGCCGAATTCAAACTAGGGTGTCGCTGGGATTCTCTCCGTGGTCAGTTTTAAGCACGGGTGTCGTCTCCTTAGAGCTAGGGTGTCGCGAGATTTAACTGGGGTGTCGCGAAGGATTTTCAGCCGAATTCCACTGGGGTGTCACTGGGATTCTCTCCGTGGTCATTTGTAAGCACGGTGTCGTCGCCCTAAAGCTAGGGTGTCGTGAGATTTCAACTGGGGTGTCGCGAAGGATTTACGGCCGAATTCAAACTAGGGTGTCGCTGGGATTCTCTCCGTGGTCAATTTTAAGCATGGGTGTCGTCTCCTTAGAGCAAGGGTGTCGTGAGATTTCAACTGGGTGTCGCGAATGATTTTCGGCCAAATTCTACTGGGGTGTCGCTGGGATTCTCTCCGTGGTCATTTGTAAGCACTGGTTTCGTCGTCCTAAAGCTAGGGTGTCGTGAGATTTCAACTAGGTGTCGCAAATGATTTTCTGCCGAATTCCACATGGGTGTCGCGGGGATTCTCTCCGTGGTCAGTTTTAAGCAAGGGTATCGCAGCATTGGTACTAGGGTGTCGCAGTATTTGGCTTCCCCACACTCTCTTCATTGATGGTTTCTGTTTACGAGGGGGTGAGGTACTCCTGGGGTGTTTGCTGCCATTCGCTCTTATCTTGTTGAAACCCATGACACCCTAGTTCAAAACGTTAAGACAAAGCATTAGTTGAAAACCCACGACACCCTAGTAGAAAACCCTATCGTCAATATCATAAACCACAATAACCTCATAACGAAAGAATGTTTTGTGCTGCGGACGACATTTCCTCCAGAAGTTTTTGTACAAAACTCTAGTAGCCAGGTATTTCAGCCTCGAAGCTGAAATATTTTCTTTCGACTGGAGTCTCAGAGCGAGGGCGACGGTTCGCGAGTGCGACGGTTCGTGCTCAACTGATTCCGGTGATGCTTCCGAAATCGAGAGCAAGGGGGAAGAAAGAGTTCTTCTTGCACAGATGAAATCCAACGTAAAATGGTGCTAGGATGAAGGGAAAGGGCATTTTTGTCTGCATCCTAATTTAAAAAAAAGATGAGGTGCTTTAAATGCCCGTTATGTTCAGAACGTTACATCGTAGCAGAGCCATACCGCCTGGCATCATCATCCACGTAGGCTCTATATGGACCAATCAGAAGAGGCGGTGCAGCCCACGTAGGCCTTGCTGCACTGGGAACGGTGTACAAAGACTTTTCAGTGTTGAATTAGTGTGAGTCCCAAATCTGGAATGTGGATCGAGCCCAGTTACCATGTTCGGATCTCCAACCAATTTGACAAGGTGAGACCGCCACAAGCCCGAACCAAATTTGCCGGCTCGACTGCTCAGACTAAGTATTAGATTTCTTTGCTCTTAATTAAAGGCCGGTCTTGTGATAAGGACCGGGTTAGGCCTTTGGTGCTAACGTCCATTGGGACCTTTCACATGGCATGATGCATCATCGCAAACGATCATGCACGATCACACGTCTCCAAATGGCTCTATCACATGAACGGGCGGTCAGGCGGCGACGTTGCCCTATTCTCTAATGATATCCTAGTTATTGTATTCCATCCAATATTAATAATAATAAAGATATCGTAGTTATTGTAACTGCGTGTGCCACACGTGAGGCACCTCTGCAATGTTATGGCATGGACTGGCGCAACTTCCTTTTTACATTCATCATGAGCATCATACCTAACATCATAAAGAGGATGGAGTTTAGCATTGTTTTGAAAATTAAGCCTGATTGATCCAATTAAAAATTGATCGTAAGTTCGATTCAATTTCATTATTAAAATAAAGTTTATATAACTTGATAAAAATTAAATAAATTTATTGAATCGATCGGATTTCGAACTGATTCAATCTAATTTTTAATTTTTTTAATTTTTTATTTAAATTAATATTTATATTTTATTATTTTATATATAATATTATTTGGTTCAATCAAACCGATTTATCTAGTCGAACCGATTAACCCATGACCAAAATATTAAGATGATTCGTTGTTCGGTTTAATTTTTAAAACATTGGATCCGCTTATATCTCTTCTTTTTTTTTTTTTTTTTTTTTAATCAAATGGAGAGATACAGAGTGTGATTGTATAGTCCATATGGATGGAATTACATCTCAGCTAAGTCATTCTAACAAACACTTTACTGTGGAAGACTTTTTTCGTGCTTTTCATCAGGCACAGTAGGATTGTCGCATTGTTCCTTTTTAGTTGCTCCTTCGAGGCCCTCCGTCTTCCATCTTCTTTTTGCGAACGATTGTATTCTCTTGAGCCAGGCTTCTCTACATAATGCAGCTAGTTATGCTTCTCTTATTCAGTATTACTGTCGTGCTTCTGGCCAGATGGTCAATTTAGAGAAGTCCACGATTTGTTTCAGCCCTAAGACTCCTAGGTCAACTAGGGAAGCTATACATCAAGTTCTGAGCATTTTTATCAAGGCATATGGGCTTTCATACTTAGGGATCCCTGTTTTGGGAAGACGTCCTCGTATTAATGATTACACTAACCTTGAGCGATGCATTCGTGATCGAATTGATGGTTGGCAGGTTACCGGATTATCCATGATGGCGAGGATCACTCTTATCCACTCTATCCTTATGTCCCTTCCACTGCATCTTCTATCAAATGCTGCGGTCCCTATTACTTGTTTGCGGAGGATTGAGCGATGCTTTAGGGACTTTTTGTAGGCTTCTATGCAGGATGGTTACGGTATTCATTTTCAGGCTTGGGATTTGATTTGTATGCCTCTGCATGAAGGTGGTCTTGGTATCCAGTCGCTGATTGTTAGGAGAGAGGCTCTGCTGGCGAGGCATGCCTCATGGTTTATTCTTGATCCTCACTGCCTCTGGAGCTCCTTCATGCGAGCTAGGTATGGTGATTGGTCTCCTTTTACGGTCCCTCAGCTACTCGCGAATATTCTTTCTTCTGGAAGGAGGTGTGTCGTCATGCTCCGACTATCCTGAACAATATTTCGTGGATGATCGGCGATGGATCCTCGATCGATGTGGTTCAGGATACTTGGATCTTGGATCTTCCCCTTTCTCGATGGCCGTCATTTATTAGTACGGATGTTCCGCATTGTATGCGGGTTCAGGATCTCATCACTCAGGATCTCTCCTTTTGGAATACCCTTGCGGTGTCCAGGTTATTTGGGGACGAGCTTTCTCAGCGGATTCTTCCTATCCCTCTTATCCCGGGCCACATACTTGATATGAGGTTATGGCGGAGATCTTGTCTTTCTAGGGCTCCCACTAGGAATCTCATCAAGGTCTATAGACCTCAGCCCCAGGATTCAAGGGATGCTGGTTGGCTCTGAAGCTCCCCATTCATCCTAGGGTTCAATTATTCATTTGGAAGATCATGTGGAATTGTCTCCCTTCCTGCTCCCTGCTTTCTAGGAGGGGTCTTTCCGTTGAGGCAACTTGCCCGCTGTGTGGGACAGAGGAGGAGACTACGGACCACGCTATCTTTACCTGCCCTAGATTGAGCTGGATTTGGTTGAGGATGTGTTATATATGCAGAGTGGATGGTTCTGGTTCCTCGTGTTCCCCTTTCCTTGATGATATTCGAAGGACCACCCGATAGCAGAGTGCTCTTTGGGCTATTACTGCTTATCAGATCTGGTTGTCGCGTAATATGCTTATTTTTACTGATGATTCTATTTCTCCTCACAGACTTGAGCGGAAGGTCAGAGCTATGTTTGCTGAAAATGCACTTCATCTCAATGGTTCTGATTTTTATACCCCTGGTCACTGAGGATCCCCTGCTGCTTCGACAGCGAACCGTCGTATGGTTTTCATCTCTTGGGAGCCCCCCTCCAGGGTTTGTAAAAATCAACTTTGATGGAAGTGTTAGGGGAAGACTTGCTGGGTCTACTTTCATTATTCGTGGGACCGATGGAGCCTTGCTGTCGGCGGGCAGGTTTGGTTCCTTAGATTCTTTTGTCCCTATGGCTAAGCTTTATGCAGCATGGGCTGATATCTCCTATGCTGTTCGGAGGCTTCATGCTCACAGCCTTTTTATTGAAGGAAATTCTTTATCTATCATCAGGTGGCTTCAGTCGGGATACCGCAACCATACACCAATCCTCTTCTCTGCGACATTAGTGCTGCTCTGTGGGGTTCTCACAGAGTCCATATCCGGCATATCTATCGGGAAGCAAATTCTGCGGCTGACTGGATTGTGGTAGCTGTGGCCCATCATATGGGATTTTGGATATGGAATCAGGGTGACCCATCCTCTTGCTCTTAAGCAAATTTTGTATTCTGATACTTCTGGGCTGACTCGCACGAGGTCAGTGTAATCGTCCATCTGTACCAAAAAAAAATAAACACTTTACTGTAAATAAAATAAAAAAGGTCTAAAATATAAAGAATTGGTATAAGGAACTTAATTAGGGTAATTGAATGAAACTTTTGATGAATGGAATTACAATATAATTTTTAAAAAATTTAAAAAAGCACATGATTTGAACTTTATATAGATTAAGTTATCTCTTAAACTTTTTACTTTCCATATGACAAAGTATATTTTATATTTTTTAAAAATATTATACTTATGAGTTGTGATTTTTGTTGAATAATAATATTATTATTGAATTATTGAATTATTTATTTATTTCTAGAATAAATTTTTGATAGCAAGCCACAAGTATAGCGATAATCATTATTGTAATTCAAAATATATTAGTCAAAAATCGAAGTAAGGAAATCCTTGCTCATTAATTATGCCGTAGTGTTAGTTATGACAACACGTATGGCAATAGAGAAAGGTGATAATGTAAGAGGTAACACCGATGATTGTGATTGTTTTTGCATTACTAAATACATCCTCTTTATGATCAGTCATGAGTTAAGGTCCATCATCCCTAAGATTTTTTTCATGGCCTAAGCAAGAGGATATGCATTTGTTTAGCAGTTTAAATGAAAGAAATAAAAAGAAAGAGTAAGAAAAAGAAAAAGTAAATGGATTATTGATATGATAAAAGATCAAAGAGTTAATTGCTATAAGAGGGAGAGGAATGAATCATCTTAGCTGCTTCCATGTTGAGCTGTTCTATCATTAGAACTTTACACAAAAGGATGAGAACGCTTGAATCTTTCACAAAAGTATAAGAAGCAGGTAAATTTTGTGATGCTTTTAACTTTTTATAAACTGTGTCATAAATAATATAAACTTTTAAGAGTATAAGGGCATTATATAAGGAAATAAGAGTATTGCATAGTGGGGATGAATGGTTACGATTGGAACCTTATTTTCCAAAAAAGTAATAAAAACTTGAAGAAGTAACTCAACTTTTCATTTATGAGCAAGACTTCTTGATAATAGTAAGATATCTGCCATCAATGTTACAAAGTATTTGATTTTTATGGATAAAAAAATTAACCCTCCACTTTATAGATCTTTCAACCTTTATGTGTGAATTGAATTTGATAATTTATAAAGTGAGAATTACGATATGAATCTGTCTAAAATTTTATCATCATCATTAGTAGATGATGGTATAGTTCACGATGATGATGATTAGTAGTAGAAATCATTGATATGATGGTGAGAAATGATAAAGTTTGCGTTAGATGATAGTTAAAATTGTTGATGATGATCATTAATAGTGGATAATAATATAGATCTTTAACAATGATGAGCGATAGAGAATAAGGGCAGTGATGAATATATTGAACATTTACAACAGTAGTAAATAAAGATAAAAATGCAAACAATGGTTGATGATGAAAGATTATTGACACTAACGAACAATGATGTGATGATAAGAAATAGTAGGCAAGGAAAGCGAAGAGAGTTTTCTATCCTCTTTCCTTTTTTTATTATAAAAAGAAACTCTTTTTTTGTTTTCTAGTACTTTATTTCATATAAATCATCTATTTCTATCCCATCTCTCTTTTACCTATGTTCTAAGAAGACACGGTGAGAAAATATATATTTCAGCCCTAGAAAAAGAGAACGATGTTTGTACGAATGCAAAAGAAAACAAAGGCATGATTCAATTGCCAAGAGGAAGGTATACTAATCATTTTGACAAAATAACCAAATATTACATAAATAGAATGCGACATTTTTAACATTTTTGCTGCTATATATATTTATGGGAAGGCCAATGCTATAAATGAAGAAGATATCTACTAATTCCGTGGGTTTCGTGGGAATCAATGCGGCAAATAAAAGGTTGCCCATCAATTGCGTAACTTTCATGCCAAAGTTTCTACACGTTACCTCGATAATTTTCCACAGGTTCCGCCCATGGATTTAGACGTCCTCTCAAAATTTTCTACCTCATGCCCCCAAGCGTGTCCCTTTGGTGGGTCCACATGGTCAATAGATGCAAGTGGAAGTGGGGGGCTCAAAAGCAAGACCATTTGGAATGATTGGAGGCAATATATATTATTAAAATATAAAATATAACCAAACTATTAGAAATGAGATATTATTACATTTGGTTTGTCATGTCAATATTATCATATTTTCATTTATATTTATATTTTATTTTAATTTTTTAATCTTTTAAGTGGCTATCTTTTTTTTTTTAGGGCTTAAATATGAAATATTCCAATAAAAAGTTAAGATTCTTTGTAAAGTTATTTTTTAAATATTATATGTTTAAATATTATAAACATTTAAAGTAGTAATAATATGTTATATCATATATTTAATAATATACTATTATTTAGTAATATATTTAATAGTATTTAAATAATAAATTATTGAATACATTATAAATTATATTATTTCAATATCAAATATTATTTGTAATATAAATAATATTAAATGCATATTAAAAATTATTTAAACATAATAATCTAATATATAAGAAAGTCAAATATAATTTTAAATTAATATTTATAGTATATTATTATATATTATAAACTTATTATATATTATTAAAATCTAAACATTACTAAATACATATTAAATATATAATTAGATTGAATATTATTAAATATCTATACGAAAATTAGAGCATAATTTGAGATTTTAGACTTTGGTAATCTTAAATACTTACTTTTTAAAGAAAATTATATTATAATGATATAATAATATTAGATTATTGAGAACCAAATATTATTATTTAAATTATTCTATGTAATTGCTAAATATAATAATTTGTATGATAATCTTTGACTAGCGAGATGAATTATTACGGATCTAAATGTTTGGATCATCCAAGTCTGTTGCCACCTATTTGTGGAGCCATGCATGATGAAGGCAACGGAACCTCCTAACTAATGTGCAATTAATGGATGAGGGACTCACTTGGTCTCTGCTACAAGAATATCTTAAGGCGGCAAATGGATGAGTTGGCAAAATCCTGAACGACTCCAAGGTCTTAATGATGTAGACTAGCTAGATTGAGATGTTGCTGTTGTTTCTATAAATATATTGGATTTCTTGCATCTAGATTTGGCTGTTGACCCTCAAACACCCGGTTGTTGCAATTTAATTTTATAGGTAGTGTTTGAATGCTCTATTTTTGCTTAGAATAGGGTCCTATTCCATACTATTCCTTCAAACAAGCCAAAAAAAGATAGTGAACCCCACATGAATCAGTATTTCGGTCAAACATTTGTATTCTGAAATTCATATTCCATGCTCTCTAATGGAATAGTCTTATTCCCACTTACCGTTTTTCAAGGGTAGTAGATTACTGGATTTTAATGTATTAATTATATTGAAATAAGGTGTAATAACATATTTCAAACCAAAAAGAAATCTTGAATAAAAGGGAATAAGTCATTTATAAGGAATTCATATTTTTATTTCTGTGATAACCTTTTGACATCCAACTTTTTGATATCAAAACACTATCATATTTTTTTAGTAGTAGTTTGTTATATAAAAATAGTTAAAATAACTAAAACAACTAATTTATTATCCTAATATAAATATAAAATATTTTTTTTAGTTTTATATGATTTCATATAATGAAACATGAACAATGCAACCTTCTTCGTTAGATGGTGATAAAAAATTTTATAACCAAAATGAATTTTGAGTGAAGTCCAAAAATATGATTTCGCCAAACAAAAAAATTTATTGCCTTAGAAGAACAATACTTGCAGTTTCACATCTTGTTCGAGCTTTGATTCATTTCAGATTTAAAATTAGTGGGTTATAAATAAGTGAAACTGGATCAAATAGAGTAGCCCGCATGACATCGTATCTGTTGCTACTGAATTCCATTCTCCAACTTAAGGGCGGTGCATTGGATAACATTCTTTTATTCGGATGGATCTGCAAGGCAATCTTTACACAATAAGCACAGGAATGATCCCTGCGTAAGACCCTCCAATAATCAAGTCAATGAAAATTCTTAGTAAACAGATAAGAGGAGAAGAGGAGAAGGTTCTAGTAAAAGGATCTTTCAAAGAAAGCCACCCAAATTCTTTTTTGAGGTCAGATCATGTCTCATGGGACTTGGTATTTATAGGCTATTGGGATAATGGGTTGTTACTTGATTTTTCGGGCGTATTTTAGGAAGTTAAAAGCCGGTACGATTCGGATCTTGTCAGTTATGAGGATCGATGGTTAGAGAGGCCAATAGGCGCTTCATCAAGAACTCAAAATTTAGTTATTCTGTGACTAGCTATATTCAGTTTTACTTTCCTTTTAGGATGTTGAAAAATAAGATTAGGTTCTTGCCAATTACGAGGTCGGTAATTGATCAACCTTATTGGGAATTCAAAATCCCATTGATGGCAATTAGAGAGTTATTTGGGCTCTTATTTCCATTAAAGAAGGTTACTCAAAGATCCATATGGTTTGGATGGTTGATCGTTCGGAATGCTCTGCTTGATATAAAATAGTTAGGTGAAGGTTCTGTGGTTTGGCCGAGGTATAAAGATAGCTCGGTCCTACTGAAGCGCGAGGATGGCTTAATTTTACCGAGGTATAGGGATGCAATTTGTTTTTTTCCATAAGTGACGGTTAATGGGTTAGAAATAAAAAATGGTCCTTGCCTTTTCTCCATGTATACCAATGTCGATGCGGTGATAATTTTGGGTCAATAGGCTAATAAGGCCTAAATAGGCTAATAGGCCTAAATACTCTAATGGACCTTGAAAGCCTATCACCTTCCTTTAGTGTGTGAATAAGAAATTGCGGGGACATTTAGTTCACATCGAAAAAATCAAGAAAGGAAGGTTCACTTATATGAAAACCACTTCCTTGAAGCTTAAGTTCCTTAGGCTCACCACAAGTGGAGAGTTATGCATCACCCTCACACACGTGCAATGGGCGCTTTGTAGGCGCATATGCGCAACGTCGCGAGGAGCTTGAGGGGCTTTAAATTTTTTCTAGATTATGAGGATCCGACAGTGGAGACTGATCGGATCAAGATAAGGGGCTGAGATCAATTGATCGTTGATCGCTCGGATGAAGGGTTGAGATGCGGGGATCAAATCACGATCGTGATCGCGATCCAATGGCTCACACCCGTCGGTTGACCGGTTAACAGGACCGTTGGTGATAAAGCGATCCTTCGATCCTACGGTTGGTAATAAGGCGTCGCTCCGATCAAGCTGTTGTGATAAATCAACGGTTCGATCGTGAAAAGACGTATCATAGCCGCGCTATGACTTATCCGATCGTAGAATTGCCTTATCTGATCGAAGAAATGACCTTTCAGATTATGAAAAGGCTTATCTGATCACCTGATCTAAAGATCACGATGTTAATGGACATATCAAGGGTGATAAGCCTTTAACCTTTATATCCTTTGATCAAATCCGATCAAAGAATTCAAATTAAATTAAATTTGCAGGGTTGCTTCCAAGGGGCACCTAAAAACCTATAAATATGACCCAAAGCCCTCTCATTTCATTCATTCCAAACCATTCCGAATTGAGTTCAATCCGAATCAATTCTAGTTCCTTTCTCTCTTAGGCATTTGCATACTTTCGTAATGGTAGTATAACAATAGTGCATTAAAAGAGAGTAGCATTCTTGGTTCGATATTTTTGGTGAATTGTAGTGCTGCTTTCATCAAAAGGAGACGGTTGTATCATGAGAGATAATCGTTATACTGACCGTAAGCACCATTACGGAATAAAATTGTCTTAAGAATATAAAGTATAACTATAGCCTCAGTCTTATTATATAGGTAGCCACCATCTGCTATACCCTACACCGGTACTTATTCCCAGCCCATTTTGAGAACGGCAATCGGGTTTGGATCTCTGAACTTAGCCATGGATCCGAATTTCGGGTCGGGTCCATGTTGTTCTACCCTACCCCCGCCACTCGCATCGCTGGAGTCCGCGGTCCGCGTTCGCGAAGCCAGGGAGTTGGGCAAACGAAGCGGAGCGCGCTGCGGGCGGCGGCCGGTGACGCCACTGGGTTCTCAGAAAGCAACCGCACCCAATGGGATGGGTAGGCAAAACAGAGAAAGAAGAGGGAGGAAGCCACGCAAATAGGGGCAAGTGGGTTGGATGAGAGGGTTGATGATATGTGAGTTCTTTTCTTTCTTTTCTCTTTTTTTTCTTTTTTCTTTTTTCTTTTTTGTGTGAATTCATTGAGCTTTGGTTTAATGGACTGGATGAAACACAGAAATCAAATAGGACCTGAACACCACTCCTACGAAGATTGTCACGGCAAAAACAAAAATAAAATAAAATAAATACTTTCTTTCGAAAGTTTAATGGTAGGATTAAATGCCAATATCCTTTTCCAAGGCAATGCATCGTTTTTCTTGTTGGGTTGTTTAAGGGAAAACGCTTATTGCGTCGGACGGTGGTATAGTTAGCACATCGAATGCATTGATTGATTGTATGCATATTATCATATATTTCAAAGCTTAATGAATTTTATCGTGTATTACACGTATAGTGATATGGATGCACAACTAATTCATATATTCAATGCATGCTTGATGCATCATTCCTCCGATGCAACAAACTTTTTTCTGAAGAAAGATGGGTATACTTCACTGAGAGTGACTTTCTAAGCTTTTGCCTGTGATTTGCTTGACATTACATTGTTGTTTGAAAACGAAAGAAAGAAAAAATAAATAAATGAATGAAAATTAAATAATATTAAATTAAATTTTAATATTTAATCTCTCTTGATGTGTCACTCAGCATCCGATTTATAAAATTAATTTTTTTATAGCTTTCAGTCATCCTATCATACAATAATTATTACATATTTATATTCATTATATACAGTAAAAAACTATTTTTATATAAAATAAAAACAACTGTGTATATATATATATATAATTATATAATTATATACATAGCAAAATATAATTATACAGTAAAAAATATGATGAAACGGATGTTATAGAGCTAATTCATGGAGGGTAAATATTAATTTGATTCACTCAAGGGCGTCCAACGCATCAAGTCACTGTCGATCGAGGTTGAGACACTTTTAAACGGTTGAAATATCTCATCTGAAACCACCTTGTAATCCGGCTAAACCAGGGAAGAGTCAAAAAAAAAAAAAAAAAAACTAAAATAAAGTTAAAAAAAAAAAAAAAAGCAGCCAAATGAAACTTGCCACGAAGTTAAGTTGCAGGAATATCTCAGCATTGACGCTTAGAAGGCCGCTAAACCTCGCTTCATCTGGGCCCTCAGTCTCCAATGGATGTGACTCCGGGGCGGGCTTTGCGTCCCATCCATCAACATATAATATCGGGTTCGAAGGCTGAAGTGGATTCGGAAGGGGCCTCCTCTTATCACCAAAAGGCCAGCTTTGCCTCTGCGAGAGGGACAGGCACCGTCTCGTCTGAACACTCGCATTCGCTTCCGCCAGCGGGACCAAGTCGTGTGCGAACCGTTCGATCATTCCCCGTTTCGCTTTCAGAGCCGTGCACTGGATGATCCGACGGTGGATGGTTGGGTGAGAAGGAGACTTGTTCGCTTGCTCTCCCAGACCGTGTCGGCCACCCTGTCTCCTCGGGATGGTGGAAGAGTCCGAGAAACGGTACCACGAAACCGACGGCCCTGATGGAAGACTTTTCCCTTGATTTATTATTATTATTATTATTATTATTATTTTCTCCGATTCAACGGACTCGCACGCCTATATTCATAGGTGAATGCGTGATTTAATCTCTAATGCGTTGGAAATTTGGTAGGCCGTGATCGGACTCTAGAAGTTGTGACTGTCGTCGCCATCTTCCTTCCATTGAGAGCAGCAACTTCTGGTATTTCCTTCTAGGGTTTATGCTCTCGCTTTTCTTCTTCTTCTTCGATCTCCTTCTCCTTGTCCTCCCGTCCTTCTCTTCTTCACCTCGTCCTTTGGTGCTTTTTTAGGTAACTTTCTCTCCTTAATTCTCCGTTTTCTTGTTTGTATTCTATTTTTCTAGATCCGAGGTACGGATTCTCGACTGAATTCTTCAGGGGTAACCAGAAGACAAAGAAAAATAGTTTTTCTCCCAAAAAGAAATTCTTTTCTCCCTTTCCATCACCTCGCTTGTAATCTATGTCACTAAAAAAAGCTGCTTTTTTTTTTTTTTTCGATGATGCGATCGTTAGGCGGAAGTAGAGAGAGGAGGGAGGGGAGAGATGCCGGCGGACGAGAGGGCGGCGGCGGTGGTGGCGATCGAGTGCGTGGCGGGGAGCAGCAAGGCGGAAGAGTGGGGCGGCGGCGGGGAGGTGCTGCTGCAGACGGGGGACGTCGTGGAGGAGATCAAGATCGGGAACTCCCCAGCCGTCCGATCGCCGTTCAAGGGCGGGCGTGCCGGCGTCCAAAAGCTCCTCCACGCCGCCTTCAAGCGCGGCGACACCTCCATCCACGTCCGCGCCCGCCGGGGCCGCGGCAACGACGCCACTGCCGAGCTCCAGGCTTGCATCGTCCCCCACCACCCCGCCGGCCGCCGCCAGTACGTCCTCCGCGCCCTCCACGACCCCAACTACGCCGTGGGCTTCGTCGACCGCTCCGTGGGCGAGTGCATCGCGATACAAGGTAAAAGCCTCTCAAACATCCTCATAGAATTTTTTATGCGAGTTCTTATCTACCGTCTGATATTTCTGTCTAGAAATATCTTGTCCGCCCATTCTTTATGCGAGCTTTGTGCGCTTTCTTCTGATTTATACGGGGCCGCTGACTTTTGATGCGGCATCTCTTTATTTGCAATAAACCCCTTAGCAAATCGGTTAATAACAAAGGCCATTTGCTTTATTGTTCAATGTTTTTATAATTCTTAATGAATAAATAGAATAAAAGCAGCCACGCATGGCATGGAGGCCCGTTTTGGTGGTGGAGGGGTGATGCTGGGTGTTTTGGAAATGGAGTGATTTTAACTCGCAAGTATTTTCTTACAATAGAGACCACCAAGGATTCAGGAGTGATGAGTTTAACGTTACTTCATGGCCTCTACCATTTATAATAAGCTTTAGCTGGTGAATTCGATGGGTTTCCGGTTTAAAGAATGTATTCATGATTCCACCGTTGACCACGTAGTTTGCTAAAGATTCTACGGTGGTCTTGTACTCGTCCATTCCATTCAATTTGGCCACAATGTTCTCTTCTCCTTTGCCAAGAAAAATGGTGGCAATATTATTGGATCCTTCCATTAAATAAAAGAAATATTACAAGACCGTACGTACTTGCTCGGTCTCCTAACGCTGGCTTTCATTGAAGTACTAGGATAGTTAGTATTAGAGTGGTGGGCCGAAGGCTAGAGGTTAAGATGATTGCTGAGGGAGGGATCAAAAGGAAGTCAATTGGAGAAAATGTGAGACCAGTTGGACGAGGATTCGGACTCTACAAACTTTGCTTTCCCTGGTACTTGATTAAAAAAGAGCATCTGCTTTAAGGTTTCTGTTTATTAATTTTTAACGTTTTGGTACTATAATCCATGCAGGTGCACGTAAGAGCATCTGCCATGAGCTATTCTTTAAAAAAAGACAGCCTGCTTTGTAGTCAGTTGTATCTATTTCATAAATTATTATAGGAAGAGTCAAATTTAAGCACCACCATAAACTATTCTGCTTTGAAAAGTTAATAGCTACAAGCATCCCTCATGATGCTAATGAGATTCTCATGAGGGCTGCATGAAGTCCAACGGGTCAAATTCTCTTGTTAATCCTGAACAAAAACATGTTGAGAATCAAAGATTAACACTCGTTCATCTATTTATTTTAATTATATTTTCAAAATAAGGTGCAAATGAGATTCTCAAGAAAAATTTGTTGCACTTCAAATGTATTAATTTCATATGCCGATCGATTGATCCTGTAATTTACATAAAATGCCTGCATCAAACAATCCCTAACAGTATCATTTGATTTGTGGTAATATATTATCAGAAATGTTTCTAATAACCTTGCATTTGATAATTAGATTATCAAGAATGCAAAATTACTGTATTCGATATTATTATAAGACTATATTAGATAATAAATTAGATAATATAATATATAAATATTTTATTATATTTATATAATCTTAAAAGAATATTACTAACATGATAATCTTGTATTTCTAATAATTTCATCATTAAGTGTAAGATTAGTGAAGATGTTAGATTTTCCATACTAAACGCTACCTTATATGGTGTTATTCCTATTGTTGTATTTCCACAAAAGTGTGTTGATTTAGATTAATTGAAGTTATTCCATGAGTGCAATGAAGTTTTATATAAGCTTACATTAATTAGCATAGTTCTTTCTTGGATGAAATTTATTTATTTTTGGTAATACTGGATGAAATTAATTTAATTTACATTTGTCTGACTTAATTAACTATCAGATATCAATTTCAGCTTGCATGTTGAATGAAAATAGAAAAAAAGTTTTCTCATGACATGCCTTCTAGAAATCTGACCAGCTCATCGAACTAATCAACTCATTGTAATGGCAAAGGATATCCTTTGTGTGATTCAAATTATAAGGGGAACAAAGGAATTAATATATTTTGTGCTGATTTTATATATATATATAAATAAATAGTCAGGATGTTTATCTCTCAAGAAAACCATAGGTGAGGGTCTGTTTCTCAGAAACCCATCAAATATCACAACTTGGGAGTCGAGAGCAACAAAGAATTTAGTAATTTAGTTTACCAATATGCCGATCGACTCCTTGTCATAAAACAAATAATCATACCTTAAGTATGCATAGAAATTAATTCTGGTCTCCAAGATGCATTCTTTAGTTAAACGTAAGGCAATAATTAATCTGCTTCCGTGCCTCGGCGATGTTAATTAGTTAAAAAAAAACTGGACTTATAAATTAGTCGACTTGCACTCCGTTAAACTTGCTCTATTTCCACTAAGTACCGGCAGTAGTAACAGTTGTTCCCTAGATCTACAATTGATACAATAAGGCTGTCATCTCTACGACACTTCACGGTTAGATTTCTTCTCTGCTATCTTGTGCAAGTTCCCACTAGATCATTTTACGTTTGTAAAGGCTCGAGGAGCTCGAGGGTGATCTCTGCTCTGAACGGAGCCCGGCTCCAAGACGGCTATGTGTCATATCCTTGGGAGAAGAAGGTGAGGGGGTCACTGTGCGTACCAAACTCGAGTTGCTTCCTGTCGCTGCTTATACTTCCCAAGGCGTCGGACCCTTCGGCCACTCGCTACAACTCTCTTGAGGACACCTTAGCCCGGGCCAATGCTTGGTTCAATTCCTGCCAGGCCTCTGGTGTTCCCATTGCCTTCATCAATGTCCAGACCGAGGCCCTCCTCACTAAGGTAATAAGCTCGAGGCCGGCCTGAAATCTCTACTGTGAAAATATTTTCTGAAGATGATGCAATGAAGCAAGTAAGAAGGATTGTTTTTTTTCGTGCTGACAGATCTCTGGAGAGACAGCTTCCTCTACCGTAAACATGGGATCACTGGCCGACCTCTCAAACCTGGCAAACGTGAGCTTGTATGGGTTTGAGGACTACCATGGTGTGGATATTGGGGTGGTGAGGGCAGTTCGGCTCTGGTACAGTCCATCCGCAGAGGAAATGGCAGTGGAGATCAGACTAGAGGAAGGCGATACCAGCCTCGGCTTTGCAATCAGTCGCACCGAAGAAGTATTTTCTTGCTCCTTTTGGCCGTTTTGTGTTAGATGTTTTAATGCCATTCCATTATGCCAAATTCCTTGAGCCATGTTCTTCCTCTCTTGAATTTTGTTATCACGGAGAGGAGATTCGTCTCCACTGATCTAAAGCTCAAGAATGCCGCGTCATTATATTCTTTGAACACAATGGTTTTCCCGCATCATATACTTTTGTTTGTCATTTTTTCCTCTTGAATGATTGAATCAATCACCATGTGATCTGAGTTCACCGTACTTACACATACTGCACTGATTTCTTAATGACTATATTTATGGATAATTTAGTGCTATTTTAATCATTGTCTTCGTTGTCATCACTGATCAACGTTTTCATAACATTCTAACATAAAAATTCTCCACTCTTTCGATGCTCACTCCCACACTATTCTTGAAACACTACCATTCATATAGTGAAGTTGACTTGCTTTCATTCTCCTTCAAACATGTAGATGAAGTATATTCTTGTTAACTTATTTGCAGGGCTTTATCTACATCTCGTCAGTCACAGATGATGACAGCACAGAGGTGGCTGCGACTCGATCAGGGCTCAGGGAATTGTACAGAGCAGCAGTAAGAGCGTCGAAGCTATTGGTGATCTCAAGGGTTGGGAACGAGAAGGTCCTTCCATGGATGGTCTCCACCTCGGGAGCCATCCGATGCTTTGACACGGTCTCTATCAGCCAAAAGCTCTCGCTGCACCGCCATGCATTGAGGCCGATTTTACTCCATGTGTTCATGTGGGAGACGTCTCCATCCAATGTTAGCAGTGGGTTTGAGCGGTTTGACGCTTCGGCACCCTCCCCATCGTTTGTGCCGCCAGCTCCAGGAGATGAAGTGCGAAGGGATTTAGTCTTCGGGGATGGATCTGAGGCGGCCCTTGGTAGGGACACGGCAGGGGAAATGTCCTTTAGATTCCGTGACTTCTCGCTTCCGAATAATTGGTTATGACCTTAGACCCTACCAGCTTATGCTATGTATATATAAAGGGAGTGTTGTACCAAAAAAAAAAAAAAAAGGGAGTGTTCTGTGAGAAGGTCCCTGCTTCGCTATCCCTTGCTGCTTGATGAGGGGATTAATGGAGACAGAGGATCAGCAATATGGCTTTGATGTATCTTGAAAATCCTTGGTATGCATGTCTTCTGATTTCTGTTGTAAATTGAAAGCTAGAACCAGCTTAAGCGAGGGTTCTTGAGTCGTAAAGAGAGTAAGTAGGGGAGGCAAATACTGTCAGTAGGTCATCAATAGGTTGTATATAACTTAAAGATTATGACAGTAAAGAAGCCGGTTTGAATTCAATCTTATCTATGTTTTATAATATGTGTGATGATGTCTATTCACCTTGAGCTGACCTCCTTAAGCGTTAGTGAATGTGCCGTCAGTTTGCTAAGATCTGCAAGAAGTCTCAGGGAACGGACATTCCGGCGAAGATCTTTCAACGCTCAAGTTAGTGATCAGAATCACAGCCGTGAGCTTGAAGAAGTTCAAGAAAGAGAGTGAGAGATGAAGAAGAGATGCTTGCTTAAGTGTTCATATATATCTTGGTTAAGGGTTTTTCTTACCCGTTTTATTGATGCTTGGGGTTTGTGTAACTTGCTTCGAAAGTTTTGGAATCTCATGATGAACAGTGACCTCTTGAATGGAATATCAGAATTAGTGAGATTTATCCCATCTGAGTTGGATGATTGGTACTTCATAGTAGATGATCATCTTTTGAGGGTTTATCCCATCTGAGTTGGGTGATTGGTACTTCGTAGCAGATGATCACCTTTTGGGGGTTCATCTGGCCTGAATTATTTAAAGCTTCATGATGGATGATGACTTTTTGGACTTATCGGATCAGGGTCATTAATGCTTCGTGATGAATTATGACTTCTTGAGCTTGAGCTAAACTAATGGAATTTGTCTTATTAGACATATATGAATCACAGATGACTAATGGGCCTAGCCTTGTCAGAAGTGAAAACTTGCTTGGAAAGCTGAAGTTAATTTTAAAAATAAAATAAAATAAAATAAGGCCTGGGGCCGTCCAAAAGTTGGAACCACCTTGGGGCCGCTTATGAACTGGGGACGCCTAGGAGCCGGGGCTGCTTTGGGACCGCTTATAAACTGGGGCCGCTTCAGGGCCACCTAGGAGCTGGGGCCGCTTATGAACTAGAACCGCTTCAGGGCCGCTTATGAGTTGGGACCGCCTAAGAGCCGGAGCCGCCATGGGGCCACTTATGAGTTGGGGCCACCATGGGGCCGCTTATGAGTTGGGGCCACCTTGGGGTCCCTTATGAACTGGGGCCGCTTCAGGGCCGCTTATGAGTTGGAGCCACCTAGGAGCCAAGGCCTCTTCAGGGCCGCTTATGAACTGGAGCCACCTAGGAGCCGAGGCTGCCTAGGAGCCGGGTCCGTCTTGGGGGCATCAGTATCCTAACAACTCCCGCCATTGGGTAATTTTTATCATTAATCCCCACGTGGCTTTTACCAGCCACATCATATGCTCCTAAGTCTTGGCGCTCACGCATGCAGCACTTGCCAAGAGAAATAAGCGTAAACTCTCCTACTTTTATTGGGTCTTGTATGCCATAAATTAGCGGCAGCGGGCATGCACCCCCGAAGAGGTAAAGTCTCTTCGAAGTCCTTTCTCATTTAAGAAATGACGCCATAAGCGATACAGCCCATGAAAAAATTGAGGAAAATGCCCTTCGATCAACAAAAAAGGTGAAGCATCATTATTGGATTGTTCATAATTATCTGTGTCCCATCATTGGGTGTGGATTGCACCCCTCAAGTGCCAACGAGGCATTGTATCTCGAATGGTAAAGAATTCGTAGATAACTTGATAGTACCTCCACTCGTTAATCGCCGCATGGCACTGCAGTGGACGAAACATTCAAAATTATGTATAAAGACTGTCCCGCCCATCCTTTCGAGCCTTTCATGCCTTCATTATCTTCCTTGTGTCTTCTTTGCCTTCTGAGTCTCAACCTCTTGTTTCTGTTTCTGATCTTCAAGTCAGATACTTTTTTTGCTCTTTTCACCCATGGATTTTGGCTTCTATAGAAAGGGTAAGAGTCCCATGATCGAACCCTTCAGGGAAGAGATCTTGTAGGCATGGCGTCGAGCTTCTTGTGGCATCTCCATCCACAACCATTCGACAAACGTAGCCCAAACATCACCTAGGGCTTCTCCTCCACCACCTAGGGTCTCTTCTCCTCCATCATCTAGTTATTCGACATCTCCTCCAGTTATCCTCTCTACGTTCGTAGGTCCAAAGGGGATAGCGTCCACCATGATCGTCCAAGACATAAAGAACCTTAGGGCTTAATATGAGATTCCTGATAGTATCTACATCTTCGCCCCTCACTCTGGTGATAAGGTAACCTCCAGCCAGTCTTCTGGAATTGCCTTGTATGAAGAATTTTTTATAAATAGGCTTCGTCTTCCTCTTCATCCCTTCTTTCTGAACCTCCTAGATAGGTATGACCTTATCCCAGCACAGCTAACTCCGAATTCCATTCGGATTATCTGCGCCTTTATTGTTCTCTGCTATTTTATGGGCGAGTTTATTTATTCCGGACCTTGTACAAACTTCGTATTCCCAATAAGGCTGGGTGATGGAGTTTTGCCTCCAGACCCAAAAGAGCCCTTAAGCTTGACCTTTATGGCCGCTTATGAACTGAGGTCGCTTCAAGGCTGCCTGTGGGCTGGGGCCGCTTAAGGGCCACTTATGAGTTGAGACCGCCTAGGAGCTAGGGCCGCTTAGAAACCAGGGCCATTTTGGTGCCGCTTATAAACTAGGGCCGCTTCAAGGTCACTTATGGGCTGGGGCCGCTTCAGGGTTGCTTATGAGTTGGGGCCGCCTAGGAGCCAGAGCCGTCTTGGGGCCGCTTTTGAGGTGAGGTCGCCTAAGAGCCAGGGCCACCTTGAGGCCGCTTATGAATTGGGGCTGCTTTAGGGCCGCCTATGGGCTGGGGCCACTTCAGGGCTGCTTATGAGTTGGGATCGCCTAGGAGCCAGGGCCGCCTTGAGGCCGCTTATGAACTGGGGCCTAATAAGAGCTGGGGCCGCCTATAAGTTGGAACCGCCTAAGAGCCAAGGCCACCTAGGAGCCGGGGCCATCTTGGGAGCACTGGTATCCTAACGACTTCCGTTGTTGGGTAATTTTAGCCGTTAACCCCCATATGGCTTTCCCATCCACATCAATGTAACCATCTAATCATCGTATCATATTCAGATTGGTATGAATGTATGACTTTTTTAATCTTTAATATAAAATAGAATTTTACTCTATTTAATATGTATAATTTATGTAGTATATCAATTATTAATTTATTCATAAATAATCATATATTTACAATTAAATTAAGTAAATAATTATAAAATAATTTAATAATATTATCGGTAGTTGAAATTAAAAGATTAAATTAATTTGGATAAGTTAAATAGGTTTAGGTTTTAGAGAGCAATCTCTACTATTTATCATCGACATTTTTAGATATTCTGATTTGTAAGCTTTGCCAGAACAACAGATAGCATCGATTTCTTTTTTATTGCAGATTTATTAATTATCATAAAATTACCAACTCCTTCTGTATGATAATATGGAAAGCATAGGCTCCTGAGAAGGTCAAAATCTTTGGTTGGCTCTTCCAAGTACGTTGCATATAGGAGACATATTAGTTAAGAAAAGTTGGAGGGTCTATGTTCTTTGTGGAGCCACTCAAGAGTTGATGGATTATTTGTTTGTCAGATGCTCCATCTTAAAGTTGATCCTGAAACTTCTTGCCAAACGTTTAGACTTGTTTAGACTGCTATGTAATATACTTACCTTATGATCATATTGAAGAAAGAAGAGAATAGAAACTAAATAGAAAAAAGAGTTGGAACCAACTCATCATGACATTTATGTGGTAAGTGCGACATGAAAGAAACTCAAGAATTTTTTTCTTAAGAAAAAACCTCACTATATTTGTGTTATAGAGTAATTTATACTCCATTAAGCCTCCAGACCCTCATTGAAATTTTTGTAATCTTCTTTTCTTTATACTTCAATGAGCTCTAGACTCCCATTGAAATTTTTGTAATCTTTTTTCCTCCATCCCTACCCATAATCGCCTTGAAATTTTCTTCTGATAAATTATCATAGGGGAATGCTTCTCTCATCTTTCCATCAAAAAAGAAAAAAAAAAGTTAAATAGGTTTGGCGAATCATGTTTGAGCTTATGGGTCGTGTTATGCAAATTATTTCATTTAATAATCAAATCAATTATGAATTAATTTTGAGTTAGCAGGTCAATTCAAGATATAATTTATTTATTTATTATATTTAATGGGTCAATCCGATTTTGATCGAACTCATTTATGCTCAGCTTAAATCTACTAACTTCAACAATGAAATCAGATAAACTATGGGGAGAAAATGCAGGGATTTCTATGTTTGGGCCATTGAAGGTGCTTTTCAATTATACGTTCATAGATATACTTATGGATGAAGCTCTCACTTTTATTACTAAAGAAAGGATGGGTGAGGTGCCAAACATTTTATTTCCATAGAAAAGAGATATGCTATTACAAAGATATTTTCTTTATATAAATAAAAAAAAACATACTAATTTGTGTTGGATCATAAGAAACAAAATAATCAAGACAGTCTAAACCACAAGACTCCTACTAATGTAGGGTTAGTAAGGTTTGGATAGAGTCAATATTATCTTTATATATAAAGAGATTGGTTTCATATTTCAAAAAAATAGCATTCAAGTCATAACATTAATGTCTTTTAGAAATTAACAGCTTGATATGTTGGTACGATGGTGTAACCCCGCATTTATCGTGGCATTACCAACCAAATCGGGAGAAGATTCCGCAAAAAAAAAAAAAAAAAAAAAACCTTTCCTTTCCTCCCCTCATTGCGTAGCTGGTTCATTGTTGTCCTCGCCGTCGTCTCCTCCTCATTCAACCACAAGTAATTTTTCTTCTTTTTTCTTTTAGTTTATATTTTAGTTTAGTGTTAAATCAGAGAGGAGGAGAGGGCAGCACCGCTGGGCGACGACAGTGCATGGGAGAGGGCCGTCGAATGGCCCTCCCAAATTGGGTGAAGATTCAGCGGAAAAAAAAAAAAAAGAAAACCGTTCCTCTCCTCCCCTCATTGCGTAGATGGTTCATTGTTGTCCTCGATGTCGTCTTCTTCTCATAGCCTGGGTCAACCATAGGTAATCTTTATTTTTTCTTCTTTTAGTTTATATTTTAGTTTATTATTAGATCAGAGAGGAGGAGAGGGCGGTGCCGCTGGGTAGCGATGGTGCATGGGAGAGGGCCGTCAAATGGCCCTCTCCTGTTATATATAAATAAATAAATAATGATAGCAAAAGTAGTAGGAATAATAATACATGTGAAAATGATATAAATAATAAATTGATATTGCTTATGTAAAATAAATAGTTGTTATACATGTTCAAATCATAAATTAGTAAAAATATTAGATTTTTAATATTATTAATATTGAGAATACAATATGAATATGTGCATATGTTAGGTTAACCTAAAAAAAAAATTATGGTTAACATTTGCATAAGAAAGAAAAATAAGTTTCAAAAAAAAAATAGGTTAACCGTGGTCCACTATGATGTGATTATGTGATATGATCTCTGATACCGAGACCCACCTCCACAGGGAATATATATGGAGGATACATCCTATATGTGGTGTTCTGTTCTGGACCTCACCCATAAGGATTATATGTGGTGCTCTGTTCTGGCCATGTCATAGGTATATATATATGTGGATATAGTTTGTGACCGTGGTATATTTGTAATAAGATAAAATGCAATATGATGATTTGAAAACTTAGAACTGAAATCTTGAGTCATAATATGCATTGTGATTTCAATAAATTTTTAAGAATATAAGTAACATCAGATAGTAAGATGATATGAAAGTTTTGACATATGAAGGTAAGTAAATCAAGACATGTTTATTCTTAAATTTATATGATATATTTTATGTCAAGTTTATTTATTGAGTGTAAACTCATTAAACTCTTATTGACATTTTTTAAAGCCAAAGAAATGAAAAGGGACATAGTTAGATTGAAGTTTTGTCAGCCTAACTTTAATGAAAATTTATTTTTCTTGTATCTTGGACATCTTTTTGTTTAGAATTTATAATAAGAATGTTGGTACTTTTGATGGCATAATAGTAATTGACTTTTGATTGATAATCATATTATTATTTAATGCCTTGCATGTTTAACATGTGGCGGTTGCCATTTTATGGATTCACCTTTGGATTCAGGGCATGACAATTATAGTGGTATAAGAGCTTTGGTTTAACCTTAAGGATGAAATTTAGGATTATTCATAGTCAAGACATTGAGATGACTTTTGGTAGGATAATGACCTTACATAAACAGTAAATAAATTGTTATGAAAGCATGAGATTAATGATTTAACCTGTGAAATGCAAAGAAATGATTGAAATATGAATGGCAGAAAATTATAGAAAAGGCTCATCATTTAAGGAGTCAACATAATGGTGATGGGTCTTAGGTTGGCGGAACAAACTAGCGCGGAGGTCCAAATATTTCTGAAGGATCTGACTCTGTACAACCAATAGAAAATGCTTAAGCAAACTTTCAGATTGAAATATTACGGGCTCTTACTGGGGTTGTGCAAGTAGTGCAAACCATGCAACAACAACAACAACAAGGTCTACCTACACAGCAAGCTCAGCCTGTCCAGCAAGATCAATCTGTTCAGCAAAGTTAGCCTACTCAGTAGGGTCTACCTAACCCACAGGGTCTGCCTGACCAGTCAGATCACCAATCTTAGCCTTGACAAGGGGGGGCCAAAAGTTTTTCTAAATTTAAAGGGTTAGCCTCTGCCCCTTTCTCCGACTCCACCAATCCTACCGATGCTGAGAAATGGATAGTAGAAATGAAAAAACATTTAATATTTATGGTAGCCAAGGAGAAAAAAGAATCAGATTTGCCACCTATCTTCTTCAAGGCGAGGCCTATGATTGGTGGCTACTACTGGAGAGCAGGTTGAATGATAAGATTCCTTCTTGGGATGAGTTCAAGGAGATTTTTTTTAACAAGTATTTTTTCAAGAGTGTTTGGGGCCAAATTGAGTTTGAATTCATCAAATTGGAATAGAAGAATATGACTGTGGCTCAATATGAAGCTGAGTTTATCAGATTGGCCCGCTTCGCCCCTACTATGGTAGCAACTGAAGATGCTAAGATATGTAGGTTTACTGAGGGATAAGGGCCAAATTAAGGCAAGCTGTGAATGCTTTTGAACTTTCTTCCTATGTTGCAGTTGTTAATAAAACCCTGATGATAGAAAGAGACATGAATGAGGTGCAGCGGGAAAGGGATCAGAAAATGAAGAGGAAGAGGCCCTTTTCTGGTCAGGGTTCTGGACAGTCAAAGAATGGAGGTTCAAAATAGGCTTCCTCTGGCTAGAAGGGTAATGAAGCTAAATGCCCTCTTTATGGGAATTACGACCCAGGCAAGGACTGCCATAGAGTAACTGGTGCATCCTTTATGTGGCAAAATGGATCATAGAATCGCCACTTGTCCATTCAAGAACGATCGGCGACCTCTTTTAGATCAAGGAAGATATCTGCAGCAGCCCAGGACTCAAGGGAGGGTGTATACCCTTACACAACAAGATGTTGCTGCCTCTAACTCGGTGGTGATAGGTATGTCTATTAATTTAAGATTTACAAGTTTTAGCATTCATATCTTGTGTAGTACATTGATCTTAAATAATAGATAAGATAGATAAATATTATAATTAAAGTTTATGACATCTAAGAAAGGTTTAAATTTTCATAATCAGGTATGATAAAAGTGGCCAACTCTTTTGCTCGCACCTTAATAGATTCGGGTGCTATACACTCATTCATATCTAAAGATTCTCTATTAAGAATGCATCTTTGACCCCAGTGCTACTAGAGCTAGAGTTGAATATTTCTCTTTCTAATGGGGATGTGCTAGTGGTAGATTCAGTATGTAGAGCTTACCTTGTGAAAATTAAGGATAAAGATTTGGAAGCTGATTTAATAGTCCTTCCATTAAAAGATTTTGATGTCATTCTAGGAATGGATTAGTTGGCCTCCTACGATGCTTCAGTAGACTATTTCAAAAAAAAGGTGATTTTCAAAATTCCAAATCGGTCTGAATTCAATTTTATCGGAAGCCAGGAGAGTCTTGCCTCGGGGTTGGTACCAGCTCTACAGTAAAAAAATATCTGAAGAAAGGTTGTCAGGGGTTTCTTGTTGTGGTCAAGGATCTTCAGTAGGAAGTAATTAAACTAAAAATATTCCAGTGGTTCAAAAAAATTTTGATGTCTTTCCTGGGAATTGATCGAATGACCCCTAGAATGGGAGGTTGAGTTCACTATTGATCTGGACCCTAGCACTGGACCTATATCTAAGGCTCCTTACCGCATGGCCCCAGCTGAACTAAAGAGCTGAAGAGTCTGTTGCAGGAGTTTCTGGATCGGGGATTCATCAAACCCAGTGTTTCTCCTTGGGGTGCCACGGTACTGTTTGTCAAGAAAAGGATGGCAGTCTTCGACTCTGCATTGATTACTGAGAAATTAATAAGGTGATGTGCGGAACAAGTACCCTTTGCCGAGGATTGATGATCTG
Organism: Calamus simplicifolius; assembly: GCA_900491605.1. Classification (NCBI taxonomy): domain Eukaryota; kingdom Viridiplantae; phylum Streptophyta; class Magnoliopsida; order Arecales; family Arecaceae; genus Calamus; species Calamus simplicifolius. The sequence continues at coordinate 204,608 of UESW01002066.1, read as the reverse complement.
TTTGATCAACTCCAAGGAGCTCAAGTATTCTCAAAGATTGATCTCTGGTCAGGGTATCATCAACTTAAGATTAAGGCTGGGGATGTGCCCAAGCCTACATTCAGAACTAAATATGGCCATTATGAGTTTTGGTAATGCCGTTTGGATTGACAAATGCACTAGCAGCATTCATGGATCTAATGAATAGGGTCTTTAAACTATACTTGGACCAGTTTGTAGTGACCTTTATTGATGACATCCTAGTGTATTTGAGAAGTCAGAAGGAGCATAAGGACCACCTGAGGATTATTTTGTAGACTCTTCAGAGAATAAATTATATGCCAAGCTACAAAAATATGATTTCTGGTTAAGCCAAGTGTCTTTCTTGGGTCATGTGATATCTAGAGATGGCATATCTGTGGATCAGAAGAAGATTGAGACTGTTGTGAACTGAAGTTGACCTTCTAATGTGTCTGAAATCATGAGCTTTCTGATGCTAACTGAGTATTATCACAGGTTCGTTGAGGACTTCTTCGCATTGTCTATCCTTAACCCGCTTAACCCAAAAGCAAGTAAAGTTTGAATGGATTGAGGATTGTGAGAAAGTTTTCAAGAGCTCAAGCAACGTTTGGTATCAGCTCATATCCTTACCTTTCCATCAGATCTAGAGGGTTCACCTTGTTCACTGATGCTTCTCAGAAAGGATTGGAATGTGTCCTAATGCAGAATGGGAAGGTGATAGCTTATGCTTCTAAACAGTTGAAGCCTTATGAGCAGAACTATCCTATCCATGATCTAGAATTAGCAGCAGTAGTTTTTGCTTTGAAGATTTGGAGGCATTATCTGTATGGGGAGACTTTGATGTATATACATGTTATCAAAGTTTGAGATACATCTTTTTGCAGAAGGAATTAAATTTGAGGCAGAGGAGGTGGTTGGAGTTGCTAAAAGATTATGATTTGAATCTACACTACCACCCAGAAAAGCAAATGTAGTGGCAGATGCCTTGAGTAGAAAGTCCTCTTCTGAATTAGCATTCATGATTACTTCTCAACCTCACATCCGAAGGGATTTGAAGAAGCTGGAGGTTGAGCTAAGAGTACAACAGTTTGATGGATAAATTGCAATGATAGTACTTTAGTCTACCTTGATTGATAGAATCAAATCCTCCCAAAAAGAAGACTTAGAATTTCAAAGAATTAAGGAAGCTATGCAATCTGGGTTTCAGAATAAATTTGACATAATGAGGATGGATCTCTGAGGTTTAATGGGAGACTTTGTGTTCCAAATGTGGAGGAATTGAAGGCAGAAATTTTAAGGAAGGCTCACTACTCACCCTATACAGTGCACCCTAGTAGCACAAAAATGTACATGGACTTGAGAGAACGTTTTTGGTGGAAATGAATGAAAATGGATATTGCTCTATATGTAGCCAGGTGCTTAATATGTCAGCAGGTAAAGGCTGAGAATCAAAGACCTGCTGGACCTCTTCAGTCTCTATTGATTCCTCAGTGGAAATGGAAGAATATCACTATGGATTTTGTTACAGGTCTGCCCAAAACTCCCAAGAGCAATGATGCAGTTTGGGTCATTGTGGATAGATTAATAAAATCAGCCCATTTTCTACCTTTCAGAGTTGGAGTCTCCAGCGAAAGATTGGCCAGTTTGTACATAGACCAGATTGTGAGACTCCATGGAGTTCATGTGTCTATAGTGTCAGATCGGGATACTAGATTTGTGTCCTAATTTTGAAAGTCTTCATAAGGCTCTAAGGACCAACTAAATTTTAGCACAGCTTTTCACCCTCAGATAGATGGACAGTCTGAAAGAACTATCTAGATTTTGAAAGATATTCTGTGAGCTTGTGTGATGGACTTAGGAGGTGCTTGGGACAACCACTTACCTTAGTGGAATTTGCCTATAATAATAGTTATCAAGCCAGCATTCAAATGGCTCCTTTTGAAGCTTTATATGGCAGAAAATGTAGATCTTCTTTATGTTGGGATGATGTTGAAGAAAGAAAGTTATTAGGTCCTAAGCTGGTACAATAGACCATATAAAAAGTGCAGCTAATTAAAGAGTGGCTTCGTACAGCTCAAAGTCGATAGAAAAGCTATATTGATGTCAGAATGAGAGATTTGGAGTTTCAGATTGGAGATCATGTATTCTTAAAAGTATCACCAACTAAGGATGGGATGAGACTTGGAATTAGAGGCAAATTGAGTCCACGATACGTAGGCCCTTTTGAAATCTTAAGCAGGGTTGGAGAAGTAGCCTATAGCTTGGCTTTGCCACCAACACTCTCTATGGTACATAATGTGTTTCATATTTTTATGTTAAGGAAATATATTTCAGACCCCAGCCATGTAATAGAATTTGAACCAATTTAGCTTAAGAAAGATTTGACCTATGAAGAACATCCGATGCGCATCATGGATCGCAAGGATCAAGTCCGGAGATGGCGTAGCATCCCTATGCCAAAGTGCAATGGAGCAATTATACCGAGCAAGAAGCTAATTGGGAGCTCAGGAAGAGATAAAAAGAAAATACCCCACATGTTTGTAACTTAAGTATACGAATGTAAAGTGAATTAATGATTGACGTTTCATTTAAGAATATGGAAGCTTATATTTGTACTCTGGATGTAATTATGTGGTGTGATTAATAAATAGCAATTTCGAGGTGCATTTAGCGTTACCAACCAAATCAAGAGAGATTCATCGAAAAAAAAAAAACCTTTCCTTTCCTCCCCTCATTGCGTAGCTGGTTCATTGTTGTCCTCGCTGTCATCTCCTTCTCACGGCCTGATTCAACCACATATAATCTTTTTTTCTATTTAGTTTATTGTTAGATCAGAGAGAAGAAGAGGGCAGCGCCGCTGGGCGGCGATGATGCATGGAAAAGGGCATCGAATGGCCCTCCCCTGTTACGGAAGCCGAACCGGCTCCCGTATTTGGTTCGGGCTCGGCAGCATGCCTGCCGGCTCACCGGGCCCGGATCTTGGGCGGCAACCCCTACCGGCGTCCGTGCGCCATCTGGTGGGATTTGACCGATCGAAGGAGGCGGCCGTGCCGCAGCTTAGGAAGGGGGAGCGGGAGAAGGTGGCTATGTTTTGGATATAGGAACAGAGTATCAGCGGAGAAAAAAAATAAATAAAAAGAGAGAAAAAGAAAAGAAAAGGAGAGGAGGTAGCCGCTAGTGGTCGTCGGTGTTGGGGTGATCGGCGACAGCCAACCAGTCGGCCGTGCAAGGCTGGTGGTAGCACTAGGCCACCGATACCCATGAGCATAGTGATGGGTGCTCATGGGAGAAAATAGGGAAGAGAGAGAGGGGTGAATGGCTAGCTTGGGTCAGCTCATTTAACCCAGTTGGACCCAATTTTTGGAGCCCAAATCGGGCTTTGCCCAATATATAAAAATAGGATTTGGATCAGCTTTGATCCTAGTTTGTTAAGAAATTTTTTTTCCCCATTTAAACTAATGAACATGAAGATATTTGAGCCCTAAGTAGGGCCTTGAACAAGATTTGATAGTTTAATTGAGCCTATTTTAGCCTTACAAATTTGAAAATTAAAATATAAAATATTATATTGTAAGTGTCAGAAGCTGAGAAAATGACTTGGATGTGTGGATTAGTGATAGAAGGTAAGCAAGACATTTATCATGAGTAATTTAGTAAATTATTAAATTATGCAATTTTTAAATAAAATATTCGTACATAATAGATATTGTTTTATTTTTTTTGTATATGCTACAATCATGCAAATAAATTTTGATGCATTATTTTATTCATTTGAAAGTTTGATAATGATATTTTTGGATTTTAGATAAATTTACATAATCATAAAATAACTAAATCAATCAAAACCATAAATAAATAAATAATGATAGCAAAAGTAGTAGGAATAATAATAATATGAAAATGATATAAATAATAAATTAATATTGCTTATGTAAATAAATAGTTGTATACATGTTCAAATCATAAATTAGTAAAAATATTAGATTTTTAATATTATTAATATAGAGAATATGATATGAATATGTGCATATGTTAGGTTAACCTAAAAAAAAATTATGGTTAACATTTGAATAAGAAAGGAAAAAAGTTTTGAAAAGAAAATATATTAACCATGATCACTATGATGTGATTATGTGATATGATCTTTGATACCGGAATCCACCTTCACAGAGGATATATGTGGAGGATACACCCTATATGGTGTTCTGTTCTAGCCCTCACCCATAGGGATTATATGTGGTGTTCTGTTCTGGCTTTCATCCATCGGATTATATGTGGTGTTCTGTTATGATCCTATCATAGGGATATATGTGACATAGTTTATGACTGTATATTTGTAATAATATAAAATGCAATATGATGATTTGAAAACTTAGAACTGTAATCTTGAGTCATAATATGCATTGTGATTTCAATGAATTTTTAAGAATATAAGTAACATCAGATAGTAAAATGATATGAAAGTTTTAACATATGAAAGTTTTGACATTTGAAAATAAGTAAATCAAGACATATTTATTCTTAAAGTTATATG
>UESW01002066.1:138470-198129 GCA_900491605.1 Calamus simplicifolius | reverse complement strand
TAATAAATTAATTAATTATTTTAATTACAGGTGGTCAGTGATTGATTTGATTAAGGAGATTAATTTGGATTAGCGATATGAGATAAAACATCTATACCTACTATTATGTAATATGTTCATATCTTGTATGCCTGCATACATTATGAATTTATTTGTTAGATTTCTCAGCATGTTTTCAATATGTATGATGGTTTATTTTTGGAGTTGTTCATATGTTGTGGTATATTTTTTGGATATGAAATGGTTATGGCTTTAATTTGAGATATATGAGTATGATATATTGAGTTATTATGTTTTGGTTATAGTATAATTTTTGCTTTATTGAATGTGTAATGTGATGATGTGGGTATATGGATTAGTCATTAGATGAGATATGGCAGTAGTGGCATCGAAAGAGGGCGAGTTGTTGTAAGAGGCTAATGTGGAATAGGTGATAGTTGTAGATTTGACTTGGCTAGGTTTCTGATATCAGATATTGATGTTTAGTGCTGATATATGGTACTCGTATGGATAGTATTGATGTGATTCTTTATTGGTCTAGACTAGTGTCACCGAGAAAGAGTATGAAGACTACCAGATGTTAGTGTAAAACTAGTCATAGTTAGTGGATGTGATGTGACTGAGTTTAATACGTTGAGTACTAGTATAGGAGCCAACCTTTGCATGTGTATATCATCAACTTAAGTTATTAGATATAAACTATTGGCATATGATTTATCAGTATGTATCTTCAGCATGTTGATGTATATATGAGTGATTTAGTCCAATACCATGGATGGTTGAGATTGTGCATATGATGTTTACTATTGGTTTGTAGAACTAGTTCTGATGGTATTAATGTGATTCATTACTATCCTAAACCGGTAGTACTAAGGAAGAGCATGAGGACTACGAGAGGCTAATGTAAAACTAATCATAGTTTGTGGATATGATATGCTTGAGTTTAATACATTGGGCACTAGTATGCAAACCAACCTATGCATGTGTATATTATCAGATTAGGTTGTTAAATATGAAATACCAGTATGTGGTTTGTTAGTATGTATCTTCGGTTACAAAAGATTGTAATGTGGATATATGCTTATATTTGTAAATTTGGTAGTTGGTATGATTTATGTTAGTATTTTGTTGGCTTTATGATTTTCTAGTTGATTTTATGAATATGATATGTTACTTTGTGTAAAAATTTATTTTAGTATACATTTTGTTATAATTTTCTTAGCATACTTATGATGGTATATAAAATTTTTACCAAGCTTTTAGCTCATCACCCTCCTACCATATTTTAGAGGATAAAATTGATCTAACTTGTTGGATCCAACTTGGGCGTGACACCAGAACTGAGATTTAGTGTTTAGTTTTATGTATGATCTGATATTGTTGTAGATACTTTGATATGTGCTAATATGATGTCTTTTTTAGATATACAAGATTTAGCTTTCACAGTTATTTTCATGATATTACTTATATTAAGGTTTAGTTGACCTTGCATGTTCTTAGGATTTGCTTTAAGAGTATACGGTCATGCTGTGATATTCCTTAATCGAGTTATGTATCGAAAGTTGTGACAATTAAAAACATAACATCATATTTGATTACTCATTTCTATGCATTATTTAGATATTTGCATAATATGTATTCCTTAATTGAAAATGCAGTGTGTAGTCTTTATTGTTAGTATAATAAAGATTTGCAAAATTGGCTTCAACTACTTAATTTTAGAATTGAACCAAGTTAATTTGCTTATCCAATTTAGAACTCGGTCCAAATAGGTTCTATGAGCCATAACCAAATAGAACTACCAATTCTGTCATGCATGATTTAGTTCAAGTTGGTCCTAAGCCCTCTTATGAGTTTTTTTTTTAAAAAAAAACATCTCCATGCTTTTCTCTTTCCTTCTATATTAATGATTTGAAGGAAAGTATAAGAAATGATGAAAATTAAGGAAGAAGAGATTTCCGCCGACCTCTTTATTATTCTTTTTCCTTATTATACCTAAAATAAGTTAAGAAAAAAATTATATCAAAAATTTTTACATTGGTATTGTTTGTTATATATTATAGATTTAAGGGTGATATATTCATTAAAGTGAAAATCACGATTTTCATGAATCATATAATTTGAATTAAAAATATTTTTTATAAAATAACAATTAAAATCATAAAATAAAGAAATATAGTATGTTTATGGTTGCACATATTATCTGTTGCCTTTTTTGATAGTAATTTGTTTAAATCTGGGCATTCTCTTGACTACTCAAATCTAAATTCAAATTCAAATAAACCTTAAAATTAGTTATTAAATTATATTTATGAACTAAAAAATACATATTACCCATGATAAGATTCTAAGTTAATAAAAACTGAATTATTTTTATATATATTTATAATTAATATTTACTTTGTTAAAACTTATTTAAAATATTTAAAAGTGTTTTCAAAATTATGTGGTCATATTTTGCATTACTATGTCAATTATCAAAGTTTTTAGGTATTTAATAACTAAAATTATTAATTTAACTCAATGTTATGGAAAATATTTTAATATGTATTGTTGTAGCCAAAACACGTCTTCTTAACGCCGGGTGACGAAGTAACTTCTGTTTCCACCTCCTTGACGGTAATCCTGCAAGAAAGTCCTCAAGGACCGAGAGTTTCCGGTGAGGACCCTCCGACGGTCAAGTTAGTGCCTTGGAAAATAGTTCAAAAGTTTCCTCCAGAAAAACCTAGCTTACCCTTTTTATACCTATTCCGGAGTCCCCTTTTCGCACATTTTCAGGAAGTAGTGGCCGTACAGGCGATAGTGAGCCCGGCCATGCTCGTAGCGTCCCACCATCCGTGATCGCCGAAAACTGATGGGCCACATGGCGATTACCAGAGACTAATGCGGTATGTAATAGTTGCAGGGAGATAGTGGCCCACATGGCCGTTGCCGAAGGCTGGTGGGCCATGTCAAGGGGAAACTTGGAAGTCCGGGGCGAGGAGACTGAGGAGGTCCGAGGCCGAGGGGACCGTGGAGGCCCGAGGCCGAGGGGGCCGCGGAGGTCCGAGGCCGAGGAGAACTTCCCGTTAGCCCCTCATATCGTTAACCTTAACAGGGCTTGATCAGCCACATCAGATGCCCCCTGCCCCTGAGGTGGTATGGGTCTACTTCCCGCCCATCGAAAGGGGCGTGAACTCACCCGGTGGCTGATCCCGCCCAGCCACCAATGGTAACAGTGGCATGTGTCCACGAGGCGCGAGGCCCCACTAATGCTGGTGACCTAGGATGTTGTAACGCCACCGCTCCTGTTGATCTGCACCATTGGATGTGGGAGGATCCTTCTTGGAAAGGCAATAGCTATCATCGCCATCATTAGAGTGGCATTATCAATATCCCACTATCAGCGCTGAGCGCCTGCCGAGGCGTCCCTTCCCACAGGAGGCGTATGCGTGGCAGGCTGGCTTAGGCTGGACAGCCCGAGGGGAGCTATAATAGGGGGAATACTCCGAGTATGCTGCCTTACTACTCCCAGAATTATTTTTCCCTTGAGCTTCCCCTGTTCGAGTCTTGATATCCTCTTCTCCATTTTTCCTCCGCTAGCTAGGTTAGTCATTCTCCCATGTCTTCCTCACATTCTTGGTCCTCCTCGGCTCTTCCCGAGGGTCATAGTCCTCCCCTGCATATGCAGGCTTCTCCATCTCCCACTCCCTCCTGGTCCTCTTCTCCTTCCTCCGAGGACCAGGCTCCTCTATCCCAGCGCCGGGTCATAGGTCGAGCCCCCACCAGGCCTCGTCCGGTCGCCACTGGGACCCGTAGGGCCTCCTTAGAGTCTCCTGATAGGGTTACTTCCACGGTGACCGACCAGGAGCTGGCCAAGATCAAAGCCATCTATAGGATTTCCGACAGCATCCGACTGTACGTCCCCACCCTAGATGACAGGGTGATCTCCTCCCGTCCCAGGAGGGTTGCCCTGTATGAGGCCTTTCTCAAGGCCAGCCTCCGACTACCCCTCCACCCTTTGATTGCCAACCTCCTAGACTTCTATTCCCTAACACCATCACAACTTGTTCCGAATTCGATCCGGACCCTTTGTTCTTTCTTCGTCCTATGCCGCCTCCACGGGTTAGAACCCAGGGTGTCTCTTTTCAGTAGTTTTTATAACCTTCGTCAACAATCGAGTTGGTGGGTGTTCCAACCTTGACCTAACCGATCCCTGAAATTTTTCCTCCCTACCTCGGTCAAAGGGTGGAAGACCCGGTTCTTCTTTGTTGGCCTCAGAGGGGGGAGGCCGAGTTGGGGGGACCCAAACGTAGGGCCGAACCAGAACCACATGATAACTCCGACGGACAAGGAGGCCTTCGGCATGTTGTAGATGGCCGATATCCCCCGATGTAACCAGCTGCTGACGGAGGATAACCTCCAATTCGCGGGCCTCCTCCCGGGTGGCGGTGAGCAGCCTTAGACGCCCAACTTCTCGCTGCCCCACCCTCTACTTCTTTTCTTCTTTCTCTCCCTTTTTTTTTTAATCAACTCTGATTTGTGCAGCCATGAAGCTACCAGACTGCATGGTGAGGAGGGCTGCAATCAAGAAGAAGAAAGCCGTCAGTGCTGTTGAGCCGTCGAAGAAAAGACCATGGTCTCCCAATCCTTCTCAGTCTTCGACACGCTCTCCGACCCCGGCCCTCCTGATCCGCCGACCCCGAGGACACCAGAGTCCGCCTTGGGAGACCCAAGAGTCAGCCCACCCCGTAGATCTCACGGTCGACACTCCTCCCGAGGGGCCCTGAGCCGACGCCGTCCTTCCGACTAGAGAGCCGACCCTTCCAGAGGCGGGGCCATCTTGCCTCGAGGTCAAGCCAACCCCGGAGAGGGTTCCACCTGAGGTTCAGGCCGAGCAAGACCAGGCGCCAACAAGCCCACAAGCCGAAGTAGAGAGGCCAACCCCCGACATGGATGCAGGAGCACCTCACCTGGACAGGGGCGAGCCCGAGGCCTCCCCTTCCGGGCCGTTGTTGATGAGCATGGGGCTAGAGGCCGAGCATTTGATGGCCCAGATATGCCGCCCTGAATACCGGAGGGGGCTCCACCGCCGAGGGGCCACATCGCTCCTCCAGGATGCCTTCTCGGCTCAGATATGGGTGAGTACCGGAGTTATTGTATATGTATATTTATTTATTATTATTATTCTTTATACATTGCCCTTGTCCCTTCCTGACTGCTTACTGACATTGGTCTTTTAATGCAGACGGCAAACTCCCTCGTAGCTTTGAGGGATATGCTCCCTGGAACAGAGAAAGCGCTCCGTCGGTCCCAGCAGGAAACCACCAAGATGCAGGCCCGGGCAGAGAGGGCCGAGGTGGCCCTGATCAAGCGAGCCGAGGAGCTTGACGAGTTCAAGCATCATGCCAAAGTCGAGTTCGAGCGTCTGAGGGGATGCCTGGAGGTCGCCGAGGCAACCGCCAAGGCTCAAGACTTGTGCATTCAATCTTTAGACCTCAAGGTGGAGGCGGCAGGGAAACGTGTTTCCAGTGCTAAAGAAACCGCCCGAGCATCCAGCACCCAGGTGACAAGGATGGAAGAAGCCATTCATGGGGCAGAGGAGAGGGTCAAAGCCGCCGAGGATAGGGCTGCAGCATCCGAGGAGAAAGCATCCCAGGCCGAAGAGACAGCTGCTGTCAGTATAGAGCAGGCAGCCAAGGCGGTGGACGAGTTTCGAAAGAGCATCGCCTTCGCCAAAGAATTAGCGGAAGCTTCCTCCGGCGCCTATCTCCTCGGCTTCAGGGATGGTAAAGAGAAGGTCGGACGGGTCCATGGCCTCACCGACCTTGATGGTCTCGAGCCAGACGAGGTGTCAAAAGAATCAGCGGTATCTGCCAGGCCGGCCGACGAGGAGCCCATTGGTGATGGGCCGACCGAGGCCTGAGTAGGCGTCCCCTCCTCTTACTTTGTTCTTTCGCTGTTTGTTGTTGTTTCTATTGTTTTTCCTTTTGAAGTCCGACCAAGGTCAGCATTTTGTATTCCATTTTGAAAGAGCAATGAGAAGTGTTGCTTTTGATGAAACGCTCGACCTAGCATCCCTTAGTGTGTGTTTAATTCCATTAAGACATTGTCTTCGCGAGATCACGTTAATTGGAAATGAGCTCGGCCGGGGACTGAAGTTGCAGCTCACGGCCGATCTCGAAGCAGAACCTTGGGAGTCTGGTAACCGAGGGCCCGGGGCTAAAGCAGCAGCTCACAGCCGATGCCGAGGTGGGACTTTGGGGGTCTGGTGACCAAGCTTCAAAGGCTCGGCCATTCACCAACCTTGAATGCCGGTAGCCTATCAGGCTGGGAGCGCCGAGGTGAACTCGAGCCAGAGGACCAATCGCGCCTTGGTTCTAAAGTGCCGAGGGGAGCTCGGGTCTGGGTGCCGCTAGTACGTCGAGCGTGAGGTGCCGAGCCGAGCTTGGGATTGGATGCCGAGGGAAGCTCAGGCTCGGGTGCTGAGGAGAGCTCAGGCTTGAGTGCCGAGACAAACTCGAGCTTGAGTGCCGAGGCGAGCTCGGGCTTGAATGCCAAGGCGAGCTCGGGCTTGGGTACCGAGGCAAGCTCGGGCTTGAGTGCCGAGGGGAGCTCGGGATTGAGTGCCAAGACGAGCTCGGGCTTGGGTGCCGAGGGGAGCTCGGGCTTGAATGCCAAGGTGAGCTCGGGCTTGAGTGCTGAGATGAGCTCGGGCTTGAAGTGCCAAGGCGAGTGCCGAGGGGAGCTCGGGCTTGAATGCCGAGGCGACCTCGGGCTTGAGTGCCGAGATGAGCTCGGGCTTGAAGCGCCGAGGCGAGTGCTGAGGGGAGCTCGGGCTTGGGTGCCAAGGCAAGCTTAAGCTTGAGAGTCTATTCACCAGAACGCTTTTTATTAACAAAACATGAGATTTACAAACTTCAAGTTAACAAGGCGGGAAAAAGGTACTCAAACCGAAGATGGTCCCGTCATGTACGTCATTAATAATATCGGCGGAGGTTGTCGGCATTTCAGGTGCAAGGAAGAGGCTTCCCGTCGAGATTCTCAATCTAGTACGCTCCGTGATGAAGGGTCTCTGTAACTCGGTAGGGGCCTTCCCAATTTGGGGACAACTTGCCTCCCTCCGTGGGCCGTGACACCTCGGCCCTCCTGAGGACCAAATCTTCCAGCAAGAAGACTTTGGGATGGACGCACGCATTGTAGTATCGGGCAGCTCTCTGGCGATAGGCTGCCATTCGATGGCATGCCAAGTCGCGCGCCTCTTCAACCAGGTCTAAGTTGGCCCGCAGTAGAATCGAGTTGTCATCTTCGCTGTATGACTCTACTCGTGGGCTCGGGACGCCAATCTCCACCGGGATGATGACCTCCAAGCCGAATACAAGGCTGAAGGGGGTCTCCCCAGTGGGAACACGCGGTGTGGTGTGGTAAGCCCATAGCACGTTGGGTAGCTCCTCCATCCATCTTCCCTTAAAACCGTCCAACAGTGTCCTCAACCCTTGAAGAATTGTGCGGTTGGTCACCTCGGCCACTCCATTGGTTTGGGGGTGGCCAACCGAGGTGAACCGTTGGTAGATGCCTAGCTCAGCACAGAACTCTCAGAAAGGGGCATTGTAGAACTACCGACCATTGTCAGTGACAAGAGTGTGAGGGAGCCCGAACCGGTAGATGATGGACTTCCAGAGGAAAGTCCTGACTTTCTACTCGGTTATCTTCGCCAGCGCCTCCGCTTCTACCCACTTGGTGAAGTGGTCGATGGCAACAAGCAAAAACTTCCGCTGGGCAGAAGCTGGGGGGAATGGTCCCAATATATCCATCCCCCACTGGGCGAAGGGCCACGGTGCTGTCAGGGAACTTAGCTGGGCAATCGGTTGTCGTTGAATGTGGGCATGCCGCTGACAACTGTCACACCTCCGCACCACCTCGGCCGCATCCTCCCTCATAGTGGGCCAGTAATATCCGTGTCGCAGGGCCTTGTACGCTAGTGTCCTGCCTCCCGAGTGGTTCCCGCAAATACCTTTGTGGATCTCCCATAGAATATAGTCGGCATCTGTCGAAGTGGCGCACCGGAGGAGTGGGTAAGAGAAGGACTTCTGGTACAGGCACCCGTCTACCATCAGAAACTTGAGGGCTCGTCTCTTAAGCTGCTTGGCCTCTGCGGGATTATCAGGAAGAGTGCTGTCGATGAGGTATCGGACGTATGCCTCCATCCACGAGGGTTCTTGGTAGGTCGACAGGGCCTCCTCAGCTAGGTCGACTCTCGAAACTTCCAGACGCTCCAAGTATGTTCTCCCCAGGGCCCCATCGGCCGAGGTGGCCAATCAGGACACTGCGTTGGCCCTGGCATTCTCACCCCTGGGGATATAATTGACACTAAAATGGGTAAACGACAAGGACTGTGACTGGACCTTACCTAGGTAGCGCGACATAATTGGATCCCGAGCCTCATATTCCCTAGTGACCTGCCCAGAAATGAGTTGGGAATCGGTGAAGCTCCACTTCGAGCTCCTTGGCCAGTCTCATGCCAGCCAGTAAGGCTTCGTACTCCGCCTGATTGTTAGTTACGGGAAAGAGGAACTATAGATCGTACTCCACCGTTTCCCCCTCGGGGCTAGCTAGAATGAGGCCGGCTCCACTCCCCTAGGAATTTCAGTCATCGTCAATGTGGAGGATCCAGTCCTGCCCCTCGCTCTCGACCACCGCATTCGGAGGGGCCGAGTGAGGCTTGTCGAGTGTCTCCTTGGTCCAGGTGCACTCAACTAGGAAGTCTGCAAGGACTTGGGACTTCATGGCCGACCTTGGCCAAAGGACAGATCGAACTCTTCCAACTTGATTGCCCATTTTGCGAGCCGGCCCGAGGTATCGGGCCGGGATAAGATTGCTTTGAGCGGCTGGTCCGTGAGCACCACTACCGAATGGGCTTGAAAGTAGGGCCTGAGGCGCTGAGCATATATAATTAGTGCAAAAATAATCTTTTTGGTGCGGGAGTACCTGGTCTCCACACCATGAAGCACCTTGCTGATATAATAGACAGGCTTCTGAGTTCCATCGGTGTTGGAACGGACAAGCACAGAGCTCATGGCCTCGGCCGAGGTCGCGAGGTAGAGGAAGAGCTCTTCTCCGTTCCTTGGCTTGGACAGCAGCGGGGGAGTGGATAAGAACTCCCTTAGTCCCTCGAATGCTCTCTGACACTCTTCAGTCCACTCAAAGCCATTGACTTTGCGTAGGGCCTTGAAGAAGGGTAGGCACTTCTCTGCAGATTTTGACAAAAAACGGCTTAAAGCCGCCACCCGCCCCGTCAGACATTGAATCTCCTTTTTGTTAGCAGGGGGCCTCATGTCAAGGATGGCCTAAATCTTGTCTGGGTTCGCCTCTATTCCCCGCTGAGTCACCATGAAGCCAAGGAATTTGCCAGCCGTGACCCCAAAGGTACACTTCCACGGATTCAACTTCATCTGACAATGGCAAAGGTTATCAAAAGTCTCCGCTAGGTCGGCAATGTGGTCTTCGGCGCGGACGCTTTTAGTTAGCATATCGTCCACGTAAACCTCCATATTGCATCCAATTTGTTTTTTGAAGACCCTATTCATCAGTCTTTGATATGTAGCTCCTACATTCTTTAACCCAAATGGCATTACTCTGTAGCAGTAAGTGCCCTTCTCGGCCATAAAAGAGGTGGCCTCTTCATCCACCGGGTCCATCTTAATCTGATTGTATCCCGAAAAGGTATCCATGAAGCTGAGGATCTCGTGGCCCGACGTAGCGTCCACCAGCTGATCAATTCTGGGCAATGGGAAACTGTCTTTGGGACAGCCTTGTTGAGATCGGTGAAATCAATGCACATCCTCCAGCTCCCATTGGCCTTGTGAACCATGATGATGTTGGCGAGCCAGTCGGGATAGTGTACTTTCCGGATATGCCCGGCCGTTAACAACTTATGGACCTCCTCGTCAACAGCTTTCTGCCGCTCGGGCGCAAACTTTTCTTCTTCTGCCGAACTGGCCGACACTGTGGATTGAGGCTGAGCTTGTGAATAATTACCTCGGGAAGAATGCCTGGCATGTCCGAGGCCGACCAGGCGAACACATCTGAGTTAGCTTGAAGGAAGGTGAGGAGCCGAGCCTTCACCTCCTCGGTTAGCAGTGATCCCACTCGGACGGTCTTTGCCAGATCCTCCCCTAAGGGGAAAGTCAACAAATGTTCAACTGGCTCTCCCCTCTTCTCTGAGTCTCTGGGGTCCTCCAGCTCAGCCATCGGCAGGGTTGGCATCTCTCGAGGGCCAGGCGTCGTGTGGTAGCAGAGAGACAAGAGGTTCCTCTCCCCATGCATCTCCCCTATACCTTTATTAGTCGGGAACCTTACAAGCAACCTCTTGGTAGAGATAATGGTGTCCAACAGGTTTAATCCAGGCCTACCCAGGATGGCATTGTAGGCCAGAGGAACCCGCGCTACTAGGAACTTCACCATGACCATCTTTTGATGAGGCACCATCCCTGCCGTAACTGGGAGAGTAATTTCCCCTTCTACCCTTATAAAATCTCCAGTGAAACCCATGAGGGGCATAGCAACGGGCCAAAGGGAGTCATGGGACAGGTTCATACGAACAAAGGCATCGTAACTCAGAATATCAGCCGAACTTCCACTATCAACCAGTATCCTTTTTATAGGGTGTTTCACAACTATCATGGAAACAACAACACTATCATCATTCGGATTACTCACCCCCTCTAGTTCCCTTTCAAAGAAAGGGATTAAAGGCTCTACTTCTTCTTTCCCCCTGAACTTCTTATGCGGACCGCCGGCCCCCCAAAAGATCATAACTACCGTCTTCTCAGTTGAGGTATTATTGACTTCAACCTGGGCAAGCGGGGGTGCGGACGGGCCTGGAGCAATCGGGTTCGCCATCCGAACGAACTTGCCGAGGTAGCCCTGTTGAACGAGGTCCTCGATCGCCTTCTTGAGCTGGCGGCAACTCTCCGTGTCGTGCCTATGATCCCGATGAAAACGACAATAAAGATTTTTGTCACGAGAGACTCCAGGCTTCAGAGGTGGGGGTGCTGAAGGAAAGGCTCCCCTTCGATCTCCATCAAGATGTGGGATATCGAAGCTAGCAGAGGGGTACAGATCTCCTCCCTGGGAATGAGAGCCCTTGGCCGGTTGTCGGGTCGGGCTTGTTTCTTGTTGGGGCCCCATCCGTCTCGTGCCTGGAAGAGTCGGCTTCATCGGTGCGGATGTATTTGTGCGCTCGGCCCAGCAGCTCAGTATAGGAGTTCGGTGTCTTCTTATCTAGGGAGTAGGTGAAGCGGGAGGGCACCCTCGCTTCAAAGCCAAAGTAGCGACAGAATCATCAAGGTTGTACACCTCCAGTGCAGCTTCCTTGAACCGAGCTATGAAATCTTTCAGTGACTCGCCACTCTTATGTTGAATGGCGAACAAGCTGTCAGCCACCCATGGGATTTTTCAGCAGGCATTGAAATGTGCCAGAAAAGCTCTTTCCAGCTGCCGAAAGGAGTTAATGCTTCATGGAGGTAGCCGGGAATACCAGGCCCGTGCTGCCTTCCGAAGGGTGGCAGGAAAATAAATGCATAGAAGGGAATCAGTCGCCCCCTGGACCTGCATAAGGACCTTATAGCTCTCCAGGTGGTCCAGGGGGTCAGTGGTGCCGTCATAAGGGTCCAGCTGGGGCAACCGAAACCGGGTGAAGATTGGCTCCTCCATTATGCGGCAAGACAAGGGAGGGCGGCTGTCATAATCTGCCTTCGGCGGGTTAGTAACCCTGCGGCTGATTTCCTCCAGCCGCTGATTGTACTCCTTGAGGCGCCGCTCAGCCCGGCGGGCGATGCGCCCATCGAAAGACCCTTCCCGTGATGATCCCAAGGACGGGGATGGGTTGCGGCAGTAACGAGCTCCTCGCTCAGCCTCCTTCCCCTGCTGCCGCCTACGGAAGATGTCAGAATGACGGGAAGGTGACCGTGGTCTTTTGGAAGCCTCCCGATAGCGGCGTCCGGGGGAGAAACGTCGGCGGGGGACTTCTCGATGGGAATCTCTCCCATGAGTGGACTGTTGGCTAGGAGGAGCGACCCCCGCGTCCGGGGATGGAGGCTGGGGCCCTTGTTGCGACGCTGCCGCCTGCTGCTGCAAGTGCTAGACTGTGGCCACCAAGGAATGAACTTGCACAGTGAGAGCGTCGACACGGTCGCCCTGCATAGGCGACAATGGTGGGACAGGGAAAGGGACCGGAGGGGCCGAGAGGCTCGCTTCCGGCTACTCTGGCTCTTGGCCTTGCCCCCCAGTGCCGCCGTCCGAAACCTCTCGCGCTCATGTCACCACCATCGTATCGAGCGGTAAAGGGGAGTGGAGGCCTGTAACCTTGGAGTGTTGGACTTTGCTCTTCTCTCCCCTACCTGGCGTGCCAATCTGTCGTAGCCAAAACACATCTTCTTGACGCCGGGTGACGAAGGAGCTTCTGTTCCCACCTCCTTGACGGTAATCCTGTAAGAAAGTCCTCAAGGACCGGGAGTTTCCAGTGATGACCCTCCGACGGTCAAGTTAGTGCCTTGGAAAGCAGTTCAAAAGTTCCCCCCAGAAAAACCTAGCTTACCTTTTTTATATCTATTCCGAGTCCCCTTTTTGTACATTTTTAGGAAGTAGTGGTTGTACATGCGATAGTGAGCCTGGCCACGCTCATAGCATCCCACCATCTGCGATCGCCAGGAACTAGTGGGCCATGTGGCGGTTAGCCGGTTACCAGAGACTAATGTGGTACGTGGTAGTTGCGGAGAGATAGTGGCCCACGTGACCATTGCCGAAGGCTGATGGGCCATGTCAAGGGAAAACTTGGAAGTCCGGGAGCGAGGAGACTGCGGAGGTCGAGGCCGAGGGGACCGCGGAGGCCCGAGGTCGAGGGGACCGCGAAGGTCCGAGGCCGAGGGAAACTTCCCGTTAGCCCCTCATCTTGTTAGCCTTAACAGGGCTTGATCAACCACATGATGCATAAGACATTTTTTAGGATGATATGCATAACTTTTACATTATTTTATAAATTTTCACATGCATTGAGAAAAATTAAATTATAAAGTTATATATTTAATTTAATTTATGTAAGATTAGTTTAAAAAATTAAATAAAATTGCTTGATATGCTGTGTTGATATGAAAATATATTAAAAATAATAATAATAAAACGATTGTGTTGGTGAGCTAGCACGTAGACTGCTGCGGCCTGTTGGGCCATGCCGAAGGTCTTTGAGAAAAAAGTCTGCACCACATTCGAGTTAGCTTCTTTGACGAATGCGTAGCTTCATTGACGAATGCGTAGCTTCTTTGACAATTAACGCATTTTATTTTTATTTTTAATATATATATATTGTAGTGTGATATATGCGCAAGCTGCATCGCTTTGGGTGCATAAAGACTCTTTTTTTTTTTTTTTATCCCGGACCACGCGTGCTGAGACCTTGCCTCAAAAACAACGGCCCACGCTGAGTTAAGAATGAAAATTGCGCGCGGTACAGGAAGCGCGGTGCGCAAAGAGTTTTCCCGTCAAGAATGGATCGCGAGTCACGCCGTCGCCTTCTTATCCTTATCAGAAGGCCCACTCCATACAGGAAACAGCGAAACGTCCAACGTCTTTCGGGACCTACCTAGCCCCGCATCGTACGGCACTCCATTGATCCGCCAACGCCCACTGAACTTACCCTACTCTCCCCACCGAATCCCGCTTCCGTACCATGGATTTTTCTCGCTCCTTTGTCCCCCGCAGTAGCAGTCCATTAGATTTGATGGCGGATTGGGCTGCTCTCAAGCCCTTCATCTCGTCGCATTCCCTGCTCTCTTTCTTCCGTCTCCTGTGGCCGATTCCTTTGATTATGTTTGAATTTCCGTTTTATTTCTGGAGCCGCGATTTATAGTCGGAAAGATCGCCTTTTCGATGTTGGGAAGGATCCCCAGGTACTCGATTCGCAATGGATTGCATTGGAATCTTTCGGATTTACTTTATTTATTATTGATAGTAATTGGTGTTTCTGTGCCGTATTATTATAAGATCTTGTTTAATTTGATGAGGATCTTGGATCAGTTCCAAATAAAATGATGCAAATACGAAGTGTATTTTGGTGTTTTAAAGAAAATGGTTTTCGTTTACCGAAAGAAAAAGGAAAAGAAAAACGTGGTTTTCGAGGCGATCTTCCGGTGGCCATTTGGGTACTACTCTCCATTAGCTGTGTTCCGATATAGTGCTGCAAATTTTTCCTTCAGTATTATGCGATTAATTAGTCATATTCCAAGCTTTAGGCGATCTGGGTGCGAATATTGGCTGGAAGGGATGGTTGATCTGGAGTCCTGATGTTATAATTGCATTGTGATAAATTTGTTGTGCTTATTGATGAGATTGTATGTATTTTATCGAGTTATGAGTTTTTGCACAATCTATAGGTCTTATTTGACATAATCTTATTTGTTATTAAATTTTAACTCTTTTGCAGTTTAAGAGACATTTCAGGTATTGAAAGAAATTATAATGCTACTTCAGGCATGCTAGCTGCATTATAGGCGATGAAAAATCTATGCTCGCATGGGTCCGAATGGGCCTTTTTGTGATTGATTTGATTGCTCGAGTTCTTAATATTTGAACCCTTTCTTTTTGAAGGTTTGTAGATGTCATTGAATTTGTCATTTTGATCGGTCAACTTTAGTGTGTGTCTGCATTGTAAAAATTTTTTAAGAAGTGTATTTGGTCCAATTCTTTCCCAAATAAGGATTTCTTCTCTCCATTTGGATGATGCGTATGTTTTTATTCTCCCCAATGTTTACCTGGGATTTTTCTCAACATTGCAATTATGTTTCAGTGGTTCTTAACATGGTGGGTCATGATTGATTCAGTCAGATTTATAGGTGGAACTCTGTATTTTTCTGGTCCTTAAAGATGTCTTTTATTTCTCCTTTTTCTGAGAAATCTGATCCATAGCATACCATTACACAGCCGTGCATGAATCTCAAGGGTTTGTGTCAACAGAAAACCCTACCGTTGCCTTTAGTTCTAGCAAACATGACATTAATGGTATGAATTTTTAGTCTAGGGGTAACTATTTGTGTTGTTGCTATATGCTTCTTGCTTTGAGCTATATGGGAAGGTCGTGTGTTAATAAGACTAAAATTCTTCTGACTTTGAATTTGCAGGTTAACTTCTCTTAGCTAGTATTAGAACCAATTAAGGTTCTGTGGTGGAGTGGATCAAGATTAGCATGTTTTCTGTAAGCTTGTGCATTTGAAGTTGCGTGACTTCTCTAGAGATGGTATCTGCAAATATAGGCGTTCTCCATTATGTACTAGACCACATCTATGCAGCATTTATCCACCGAACAAAGTTAAGTACACCATTTTTCTCAAGGGGATGGGGAGGGAACAAGCTTGATCTGTTGGAGAGAATGGTAAAACAACTTTTTCCAGAGGCTCCTGCCCAGAATTGGCCACCCAATCTGGTGCAGCCTATCTGGAAAACAGTATGGGAGACAAAAGATGCATGCCTGAGGGAGGGTGCTTTCAGGACTCCATGTGATAAAGAACTAATCGATGCATTGCCCCCTGAGAGTCACATTGCAAGGGTTGCTTTCCTTGTGCCAAAGTTTGTTCCACCACAGAAGACGGCTTGTGTCGTTCACCTAGCAGGTAATTGATGCCTCTTTGTTGGTTTCAGAATGTGTCTGTGACGATGTGGTTATGCCATTAGCGTTCCGTTCTTTGCCAGAATAGTAACATGAAACCAAATTGAAAGAGTTTTAATTTGGCTTGAATTGATTACATTCTGAGGCGTATTTTCTTCATGAATCTCGATCATTAATAAAATTTGAAATTTACTGATGCATGGTGCATCTGTCAAAAATGCACACATATGTACATATTTATGTATGTACGTGTATGTATATACTATATTTTGCTTCATTTTTTGTTGTCAAAGTAGCTGATTTTTCTGACCAGTATTTTCTTACGTTAGCTGTTTAAATATCATCCACTAAACTTTAGGTCTGTTAGGCATTATTTTTCGTAGTAGGCTGAGATTTACTGAGAGAAGTTGCGATGAATGTTTTAGCAATATTCATTTGCATGATGCAGCTTTGAGATTTTTTCCCAGGTAATAGAGAGAATCTGGCTTATGCTATGACTGTATACTTACTTGATCGAATAACACAAGTTTGTAAAACCTATATGTTACACAACTTTCAATGATTCTGATGGTGTTTCCTTCAGTATTATCTCAGCTAGATTTTAGTCCTGAATTGATTTCTTTGGTCAGCTTGTACCAGATGCTATTGATTATGCTGTAGTTGAAGTTTTTATGTGCAATTTGTTTAGGAACATACAATTCTCTTACTTAAAATCTGTTTTCACAAACTGAACACTTTAGTGTAATTGTATATTGAATGGAGTGGCTGGGGATTTTTTTGGCATAACTATGGTGTTTGGAAAAGTGAAAGAGTTTAGGCCATGAAGAAAAGTGCCTGTAACAGGGTAGTGTTGGTTGTTTCATCTAATTATGGGTGTTTTCTTGACGCAGGCATGAATTTTTTTTTCCCCCAAAAGCAATTCTTATGTTTTGTGTTTCTTCATGTTCTTGTCATCTTCTTGTGTTGTTTTACCAAGATGTCAAGTTCTGCTCATTGCTTAGTGGCGTTCTTTTATTATCAACCTCTCAAGCATATATCCAGCTAGTAGAAGAGAGTGCGCATTAATACTTTAGGAGGTACATGTCATTGAAATTACCCTCGGTCAATTCATTCAATACATTCTCAGTCCAAGTTCATCCATTTGAGCTCATCTATCCATCCACAATAACCACATTTGTTTTAGCTCACTGAAACGGCCAACAAGTTTCTCTTGGGTTATTCGATGAACCATGGCGTACCCTTGTTCCTAGTTAGACAGAATCCTTTCACTGCTGTGATCTATCACAAGAATATGTTGCCTGGCTAAGAAATTTTGTCACTTATAAGTCATTGTTACCTTTACTTATACTTCGACATCAAACATATTGATGCTTGTCAATGAATCTTAATTGTTCTGTACTGTTGACACAATGAGCAGCTCTTCGTTGATTGGCAGGTTTGATCACCAACAGAAGATCCCAAACAATTCAGTCTTAATCCCTCAGTATGTCTGTCTTTTTGGCAAGTCATTTATCACATAATTTATCTTTAAATTTCTAACTTACTGGTTAAGAAGCTTAAAAAAAAAAATGTGTCCCAGTACAATTCTGTATCATGACAATGTAAAGAGGGATAAGAACTGCTTTATGGGAGTCTTGACTAGAAAGGAATTTTGTAATGGCCCTTTGTTAAAACCTCAAATGTCTGCAAGAAGAATTTGTAGCAAGCTGATATTGAAAATAATTAAAAATTTTATAGCTTAAGCTGACTTCTGCTCGCTGGAAACATATGCAAAAATAATTTGCAGTTCTGAAGAAAATATGATATGCATTTAGACTGCAAGATATCTACCGCTGCTGGGGCTCAACCTTTTATGACAACACTAGACACTGGGAAATTTCACAAATGCAATAAATTCTAGAAAGAGCAGCATATAGAAGAACCATTCTGCTGCCTGAAAGATCTGTCAATCAAGTAACCCTTTTTTAAATCAGCTCCTTCCATTGACTGTCAATAAACCTTAATGTGTTTGTTTCTCAAATCCTCCTGCTAAGTTGAAATTTGCAAAGGCTGCAAGATTCTTCAACCCAAACGCCATTCAAATTGTCAAGGAACTTGCAAATGGAACTTTGAGCATTCCGCATATTAGCCCAAACCTCTTCCATGTAGCCCTGATGAACTGTTAAGTATAAGATGGTGCTTGCTCCTTTTCTACTGCCAGATATGCAAAGTTTCATGTCCTCTTGAATATTAGTTTAGGTAAAATCTTTCTCAGTCTTATTGTATGGAAGATACTTGAAATTTCCAAGAAAATGCTGATTTACACATCATCACCTTCTAAGATAAAAATCCCTGACTTCCTTCAGTGAAGTTTACAAAGATTTCATAGAATTGTTGACTTTGGCTTCTCACCTTTGGAAGGTTATCAAGGACAAATTCACTAAGTTCCCATATTTAGGACATGTCCTGTACTAAATACATTTCTGCTTTCTTTTCCCAACAGTTCCAATGCAGTAGCACGTGAGAAGAGTCAAGAAACATCCAGGGGAGTGTTGCCATGGTTCATCCATTTGAAATCTAACTCTGTTTTAGCCTCTCCACTTATCCAGCATTATATGTTAATAAAATCTGGTCCTTATATCTTCTGTTCATAGAAGTACTGTTCCGTCTCTTTTGACATCATAGTCTCTACCATCACTAAGAAAATGTCAATGATCACCTCATGTTTGCTAATTGCACGATCCCCTTCAGTTGGCAATTTCTAGATGAAGTAAAGTTTTTTCATCAGAAAAAGTATGCCATCACAGGCACTTTACCGTTCATAATATCCTTGGTAGGCATGTTCACTCTTTTACTCAAATTATAATGCAAATTTGCACAAAGACCTTTGACCTGTTTGATATATGCATGGAGAAATATCAGATTGAGGAGTCAGTTGTTCTATGTTCAGCACAATTCACATTTTAAAATTCCCCTATGCTTAAACCTTTCCAAAAAACAGTCCACACATGACACTAAGGCTTGGTATATGAAATTGCTAGCAGTCAAGATACACCAAAGGTATACTAGATAGATAACCCATCAAAAACTGTTACTGTTTTGGGAGCAACTTCTTCCGTAATTTTATAGCTAGAGTACAGGAAAAGGCACAAAGCTTTTTTCTTATTAATTCATTAAGTGCATGAAAAATGAATTTTAAGTGGTTTTCTTGCTGTGCATTTATTTCACATATTCAGAGCTTTCTCTATTCATGTTTCATAGACTGAGATGACCTATTTGGAATATTTTAGGCACTGGGGATCATACTTTTGAGCGACGTTTGCGACTCGGTGGTCCATTGTTGAAGCAAAACATTGCAACTATGGTGCTTGAAAGGTGAGCATTCTTGCATGTCTGTCATGTCCTACAAATGCATAAATGGTGCTTTTCTCCCTTCTTTTTTTGTTATTTTGTTTTAATATTCACTACATGTGCTACAGCCCGTACTATGGACACCGACGTCCTAGACTTCAGAGTGGGGCAAAGCTTCTATGTGTGAGTGACTTGCTACTATTAGGAAGAGCTACTATTGACGAAGCCCGGAGCCTATTGCATTGGTTAGAGGTTGAGGCTGGTTTTGGCAAGACAGGCATATGTGGGCTTAGCATGGGTAATGAAGTAAATTATCCAAGATCACCTGCTGATCAATTAGAATTGTTGAGTGCTATGAACAGATCCTGCATATGCCTTCCTCTTATTTGTGATAGATTGGTCCTAGTTCTTTTAAGTATTATGGTACAACCAATTTTGAAAGTTTAAAACATCTCTTGTATTTTTATTAACTGTGAAAGTTGTATTTCTTTATTTTATAAAACAAATGTTTTCTTGTTTTTAAACTTGTTTTGTCTATTTTTTACTTGCACTAGGCCAAAGTTTTTGTTGGAATTTCCAGAACTTTGCAATGTTGATGTGTTGCTAATTGCAGGAGGTGTACATGCTGCAATGGTTGGATCTCTTCATCC
Organism: Calamus simplicifolius; assembly: GCA_900491605.1. Taxonomy (NCBI): domain Eukaryota; kingdom Viridiplantae; phylum Streptophyta; class Magnoliopsida; order Arecales; family Arecaceae; genus Calamus; species Calamus simplicifolius. The sequence continues at coordinate 178,512 of UESW01002066.1, read as the reverse complement.
AACGCCAGTTGCCACTCTACCATTTCTTGCTCCACATTCAGCAGTTGTGGCTTTCTGTGAAGGAATTTTAAAGTATGCACTGCCTGGGAGGCACTAAGAGAAGATGCAGCGCAGAAGACTGGAATGACAGTAGAGCAAGTTAAAGAGCGTTGAGGTCAGTTTTGTCCCTGACTGACGTTACTCGCTTCCCAATCCCCAAAAACCCTCGAGCAGTCATATTTGTTTCTGCTACAGTAAGTTCCATGTCTTCTGCATTCCATTATATTAATTATTCATGCCATCATATTTTCCATGTTTATGTACTTCACAAACTTGATCCACATATTGTTCCACCTACTTATATTGAAATTTAGGAGCACTTTTTGTTATCACAATATATTTATCGATCACTAACTATACATATACATAAACATATACAAATACATGCATACGTACATAAACATGCATGCATACATAATTATGTATTTGTAGGTCAGGCAATGTCTCTATGGTAGACTTCAGCCTCATGATGGTGATTTACTGAACCATCAGCAAATAATAATCGGTTCTCCAAGAATCGTTTGCTCTTACCTTTCAAATATATAAGAATAGGGATGTGTGCATAGGTCATGCAATGTCTTTGAGGCAACCTTCGAACTCTTGATAGTGATTTATTGAACTGCCAGCAAATAATACTCTGTTGGTTTCAAAGACTCAAAAACCTGTGTTCTTACCTCTCCACTGTGTAAGCAAGCATAGGAATACATGTGCTACCTATCTTTAGTTGCTGACGCATCTTTGGTGGTTGCATGTTCAAGTACTCTTGTGGTGTGATATGTTATATTATGTATACTATGGCATTAAGTTGTGCTTTTGTAGCTCTTCTTTCATTAGCATTTGATGCACCATCTTCAGTAAATTTTTCCTGTGTGTTATTGTTAGAAAAGTTGTAATATAGCCATCAAGTCCCACTGATTGTTAGAAAACAATTTTCTCTCTCCATCTTAAGCTTCTTAGCTGGATCTGACTGATCCTGTAGCCCTTCGCATGGTTTATAAGGCAGCTCTTTTTGTTTACCCCGGCATAATTCTCTCGACTTAGGATGATGGCTACATTCCTAGACATTCTGTCTTGGAGCTTCAGAGGGCATGGCCGGGCTCAGAAGTAAGGTGGGTGACAGGTGGGCATGTCTCATCTTTTCTTCTCCACAGTGATGCATTTCGCAAGGCAATTGTTGATGCTCTCAACGTATTAGAATGGAGAGAATTGTAACTCTAACCAGTAGCCTCAAGCGGTTCAGGCTCATTATTCTTTAGGAATTGATTTGTTAAGAATAGGGGAACGGGGGCTGAATGTCTCAACTGTTCGCCTGGTTTAATTTGAAAGGCACTTCCCCTTGATTCAAATTGAAGGTTGTGCACGAACTTCATGCATCACTGCCGGTTGACAGCACGAAGCAATCTTTTAAGCATGACTCTCCATCACGCGCTATATCTTTTATTGTTTGTTTCTTTGTTGGTTAACTGTGAGCATCCCCAAGCATGATGCATTTCCTCTCGTGCTTCTGTTAAAAAGCGATGATTAAGCTGCGAGGACCTATCAAAGGATATATTATCTTTGATCTCAAAATGTTTACCTCCTTTGTAAATTTTATTTTGTTGAAATATCTGTAACGTTTGCTTCTTTTTTTCTTTCTGATTCGAAATGTTTTCATTCTTCCATGAGCCAATCTTCAAAACCAGCAAGGATGGCCTGACCTGGAATTCAAGAGGTCGGTACATGCGCATGACTTCAAAGGAAAAGTCTTTGTGCATCAGCTGCAATGTAGGTGTACATCATACTTAGCGATTGATGTTTCATTAAAAGTAAAAATATTTTTTGATCTTTGATGTGTGCATCGTATGCCAATCGTCAGGTGCACCGCATCGGATGTAGCAAAAAATTTTCATAGGACGACCAACCCTGAAATCGGCGAAGTGATTGATACCTGGACATTGAAGAACGATAAATGATCAAAAAATTGGGTAGGCCACGAAGGTAGAACCTCGAAAAATAATATTTTTTTGTCTCAATTACCAAGCCGGATGTAAAGTTGCGTGGACAAAATGGGTGGTGGTTCAAGCCACAGCAGAATTATAAATTTGTTACCCAAATTTGTTAAACTTGGAAGCTACAACGTGGGCTTAAAACCATCAGCCGTAGTTTATCCATATTAATATATATTTTATTTGATGAATGTGAATAGAAATATGAATATTAGCTGAATATAAAAATTTACATGTATATTTATTTTAAATAAATACATATATAAATTGGATGTTCAACATGTGTATATAACTGTGGATATGAGTCTTGATTGTTAAATTTTATGACCATTGAATCAAATCAAAGATCCCAATATGTAGAAATAAATTAAGTCAATATTATGCTTATATGGTAACTTATTTTTTATAAAAGTTTATGAATGTTATATAAAATTAAATATGATTAGAAGCGAAACAATATATTTAGATATAGATTGAGTATTTGCCGGTCTATATGTATATTTATTTTTTTAACATATATGCTCAAAATTTATTTTATATCAATTTGTTACTATTTTTTAAATTAAGATTTTAGGTTGTTATAAATGATATTAGAGTGGATATGACTCGTAGTTCAATAGATTAGAATACACTGTAGCATAAGATGCTTTGAGGTCAGCTTTAGGTTATTATGATGTTTGTAATTAAATTTGATTTAATTTAAACCTTGAATCTGATGAAATATCTAGATTTAAATGGAGTATGTGAGAGACTCTATGAGCATATATTTAGATCCCTAAATTGGATACTACCTTCTACCTAATTTTTGGATGGGGCCCTAAATTTTCACAAGTAGAATTGTATCCCAAATAATATCTTTCGGCTCATCCAAAATAACACCCATCTTAACTGGAATGATTTATGTGCATGACTTGTATCCCAAATAATGCCTTCTACCCATCCTGGCTGGAATGCTACCACGCGCAACAAGTATGCTCAAATAATACCTTTATGATTAGCTAACTATTTTGAGTGAGGCTTATGACTAAAACTATATCGTGCAAGAATTGTGTTCCAAAGAAAAAGACTTGCTGCATCGAAGAATTGCACCATTCTTGATGATTGATGCACACTATGTATGCACGTATATCAAAGCAGAAAAGAATGATTTTACTTCTGACATATGCATGCAGTACATGTTAATCATCAGAGCTGATGTACATAGCAAGACTTTTTGGCATCCTAAAATAATACCTTGCTTGTGTGAGAAGTTGTCCCAATAACATCCCCTGGTTGTCATAAGCATGCCAAGGGAACTTGGGTTGTTCAATCCTAAAATAATACCTTGCTTGTGTGAGAAGTTGTCCCAATAACACCCCCTGGTTGTCATAACCATGCCAAGGGAACTTGGGCTGTTCAAGCAATAACTGTGCCATGCGAATGCCAAATAACTCAAAATAAGGATATAATTCATGGATTTCAAACAAATGACGTCAATTTGCTGCTGATGGAGATGGTGTTGGTGCTGTTTATCCTTTATTTTCAACCAAACTGTTTATAAGCTTTGCTGTTGCATACCAATCTTCTTGCAATTGTATCGTGCTATTGATTCATTATCATGCAGCAGGGCTGCTTGTGGCTTGTTTTGTCGCACCAAGTGACACATTGCCAACCTAAGTCACAGTCCAACTTTATTATGGCATCCATGTGTCCTCGTTGATGGCAATTCGCACGAGTGGGCATGCTCTTGCTTTCCTTTCTCTGAAGCCGTGCAATCAACGTTCCAACCTTGAATATTGGTTATTTACAACAATGTATTCTGGGTATGTAGAAGTGATGCTGAGAATTTATTCCAAAACTTGGAAGAGAACAGATGCCACTGTTGTTGCAAGGAATAAAGGCAGCAACCACTTTAATGCTTCGACAAGTGCAGGGCGTCCTTACCATGTATCATTTCAGGCTTATTTCTTTGGCCCACTTCGCAACAAGGTACCTTCTCCATGTAATTTAGTGGGCAATGAAAGGAACAAATATGAAATTCTTGATTTAAAATCATTAAAATCTATTATAACAAAAAAGAGAATGGCTCCTATTTTTTGTTAATTAACAAAGCGAGGCACACCATTAACTAACTTTTCAAAAAATTCAAAATTATATAAATTAAAACTATCTATTGAACAAATGATTTTAAATTTTTTATTTTCCTTTTACTTTTTAGAAAAATTAAAGTGGTGCTGATAATGGTACTTTTTATAAAAAATAAAATTTGACTTATTTTTAGCTTATAACTGTAGTCGGGACCTTGACCAAAAAATAAATTTTAAATGCAATCGATATTTTGACCACCATGAAGTCCACTATCACTATTTTGATGTTCAACTATTCTCTCATAGAGATTCCTCGACTTAGATAAAAATACTAGTGAATCAACCAGAAGTACCTCAAAGGTCACAACTGATATATACTTATGTCCATCTTCTAGACGGCTTCATAAAATAGCATGTTTGCTTAACTTTCGTTGTCCACCAATATATGCTCCACTTGATAATTTGTTATGGTGGCCGAGATTATCAGACCATCATCATGTAGGATCCAGTCACTTTGAAGGTCTTTACTTGAAAAGGTGATGCCCAGTTCCTAGGCTTTTAACCTTTTTACTGAAGGCTCCTTAGCTTGAATTTATCGAACATAATTTTTTTGGCTTAGGAGGTCTCCTTACCTATACTAGCCCACCATGAATATATTAACAATTTCAATGGTAGGTTGGTTGTCCATATTTCCTTTAGGTCGGTTCTTTTGTCTATCCTTATTCGACTAGACATCGGTCCCGCACATATCGATCGATATATCCTTTTAAATGAGGCTTCAATTTTATCCTTTAGATATCAATATTTCTTAGTATCATGATCGTGATATCGATAGAATTAATAGTACTTGCTTTGATCTCCACTACTCAATTTTGACTTCATTCTATCAAGCCATTAGGCACAGCTTTTCTTGCCATCTACATCAAGATCTAGGCATAAGGAGTATCTAGGGAAATATACCTTTCAAACATTTGAAGAGTTTTTTTATTGATGTAGAACTTTTTATCCTCCCGGGGGCTTCTTTTGAGACTCCTGGGCTTCTGTCATCCCACTCTAGCCACTTTTTCGAAGATCATTCTTTATCCTTTTTTAAGATGTAAGGGTTTATTTAGCATTGATATACTTCTCAACTCGGTTGAGCAGCTTAAAAGAAGAATGATGGATGATCCTCAAAGAAGCACTTAGAAAAGGATGACCAAAAGCTCAAGGAGTCTCAAAAGAAGCCCTAAAAGGATAAGATTACAAGAAACACTATGTTGATGTAAAACTCCTCCTTGTATGTTTGAAAGGTATATGCATCTCAACACTCCTCAAGCCTATATCTTAATAAAGATTAGCCAAGAAGGCTACATTTGATGGTCTAGTAAGATGAAGTCAAAATTAAGTAAAAGAGATCAGAGCTACTATGTTGATTCCACTGAAACTATAGTCATGATACCAAAGAGTACCCATACCTAAAGGAGTTGAGGTTGATCTAAAGACTCAAGGTCAACTTGAAGAGTTAATGCTAATTTGAAAGGTTGAGACCGACCAAACTAAAATCAAGGTTGACTAGAAGAGTCAAAGATCGATCGGAAGAGTCAAGGCTAATCTAACCAAAATCAAGGCCAACCTTAAGGCTTTGTTTGGATCTTTGAAGGAGAAGAAAAGGAAGAGTAAAAAGAAGGGAAGGGATGAAAGGGAAAGGGTTGTTCTTCTTCTTTTGTTTGGAAAGGATGAAAGGAAAAAGAAAAATAATATCAATTATCTTATTTGGATAGAAGGAAAAAAAAAAAGGAGAAGAGTTATATGATAATTATATCCCTCCACACCTCAATGTTATAAAAACTTTCAGTGCTCTCAATGAATTTTAATTAAAAAGCATGTTATCACAGTGGGTTTTTGTTGAAAATTATGTATACAAGATATGAATCTAATTCATATAAACATTGCGGAATGTATAAAATAAAATTCCCAGGAACAGATTATTAAATCTCAAATAAAATCTAATTTTATTCATACCTGAGTCCTTTATCGATGTAGATGAGGATGAAACCGGTTAATCCTTTGCCACTAGCCGTCTACGTGTCCGGCCTCTAACGGTGATCCACGCGGAGAAGAAGGGATGAAGACCTCCAAGGTATGAAGATGACACTACAGAAGAGAGAGGGGTGCTAGCGCCTTTTGAATCCCCTTACAGAAATACATAAGATATTTTGAAGAAAGATCTAATCTTTTTCTTCTCTTGCTCTTCCTTTCTAGTAGGAAGGAATCATATTTATAGGATGAAAAGGAGACGTTCCAAGGGAGAAGAAGAGACCTCTCTTCATGGCATGGTAACGTCATGGTAACTTTAATCCAAAGAAACTCTCATTTTCATAGTAACATCATGGTAACATTAATCCAAGAAATGGAAGAAACTCACATTCTCATGGTAACGTTAATCCAAGTGTCACAATCTCAGCCTTTGAAATTAGGAATTGGTTATCTCATAACTACATGCCTAATTTGTACGTGTTCATCATCGAACCGTAGAGATTCATCATGCCTCATCCCATGGGCATGATTCCATCTTCACATGGCTAAGATTGGCCATCCATACCTGAATAATCAGAGCCATCCATCATATAGATCAAGTCATATCTGGGTATCCAATTATTTGTTCATCATATGCACAAATAATTTCTCCTTAACATTCCTTCTACTATAATGGATCATATCCATTATTATTTTATCTTCTTTAAATTGGGTCACACCCAATTATATAATTGATCATCTTATCTGAATTAAATCTAATTTAATTCTCATTTTAATTCATCCAAATTCTCTTAATGCGTGTGACCCATTAGGCCCTTTAACATGTTGACAATAATCATGTCCTAATCATAGACCCTAGGAATGATTGGACAACTATTTGTCCAAGTCAACAACATGATTATAGATCATGAGAGGCCTCTAGCAAAGCATCATGACCACCAACTGCTAAAGGTTTTATTGACGTGACCATCAACACATGTCCATGAATGGTTACCGTATGATCAAATTCTTTCGTCACATATCCCAGATCAATCAGTGGTATGGAATGTGTCAACCCTGTAATTGATCTTTGTTTACTTGATCTCAGAAAAAATTGACTCATATGAATTAGAACTTCGAAACCATTTCGAATTCCAACTCAACCTTGCAAGGATTTAACAATCAATTTAATCCATCAAGTGGCCGTGGGATATAACCCTTTCTATCAAGGGAGACGAATCCTGTCTTGATCAAACATCATCTTCATGTGCTTCATGTCCTACCCAATCGACACCATATTTGCTACCCGTGGCTAGAGCAACGTTTGGATGTCGTCAAAGAATGACATTCACACATGAGATGCAATGAATATCTCAAGTCAAAGGATCACTCACACCACCGTCATTTAGAGATCAACCATCGACACTATATAGAATATCCATATGGGATCTCTGTACGGGTCATCCAATGCATCGTTACAATAACGAGCATCCACACACCTATCCAAGTATCTTCATACTTCAGCTTGTGAAATCAGCTGCTCACCCCAAGGGTGAGGATATGCAATGTGTGCTAGTCTCACGGTGTTCGATGGTGTCCAGTCCCATCTACACATCGACTAGGAAAGTTTAAAGAATCGAACCATAACATGCAATTTGATCTCACAATTTGTAATCTCTATTACAAATTTCATATGCACGGTTCACATTCTTTTGAACTTTATCTCACAGACATATATATCAAATATATATAAAAGATATCTGGATAGATAAAGAAACCATTTTATTTGATTTGTATTCATAGAATGTATATAGCATCCAATCCGATTGAATCTAGAGCATACACTAACAATCTCCCACTTGCACTAGAGCCAATCACCCATGTATCCAATACTAAGTGACTCAGCATGACCATCATGCTTCTGCTGCGGCAGGACTTTAGTGAACGGATCGGCAATATTATCTTCCATGGGACTCGTTCTATTTTTACATCATTTCTACCAATAATCTTCTAATTACATGGTATCTCCTGATTACATGTTTGGACCTCTGATGAGACCTTGGCTCCTTAGCTTGCGCAATAGTTCCATTGTTGTCACAATACAAGTGTACTGGATCAGCAATGCTTGGAACCACACCAAGTTCAGTGATGAACTTTTTGATCCAAACCGCTTCATTGGCTGCATCTAATGCTGCAATGTACTCGGACTCAGTTATAGAGTCGACAGTCGTTTCCTGCTTGGAACTCTTCCAGCTGACTGCACTACTATTGAGTATAAAACATAGCCTGATTAAGATTTATAATCATGTTTATCAGACTGAAAACTAGAATCCGTATAACCCTAAACTATGAGTTTGGGTCCTCCATAAACCAAGAACATATCCTTAGTCCTTCGTAAGTACTTAAGGATATTCTTGACGGCCATCCAATGTTTCTCACCAGGTTTGCCTGGTATCTACTAGTGATACTCAATGCATAAGAAACATCAGGTCTCGTACATAGCATCGCATACATGATGGATCCGATTGCTGAGGCATATGGAATCCTATTCATGTGCTCTCTCTCCATTTGGGTCTTAGGACTCATGTCCTTGAGAGATGTATCCCATGCGATACCGACAAGAATCCCTTTTGGATTCCTCCATGCTAAACCGTTTTAGCACTTTATCTATGTACGTTGATTGGGACAATCCAAGCAACCTCCTAAATCTATCTCTATAGATCTTAATACCCAGTATGTAGGCTGCTTCTCCCAAATCTTTCATGGAGAACTTGCTGGACAACCATTCCTTCACTTCTTGCAGCAAGGATACATTGTTTCCTATCAATAATATCATCTACATATAATATCAGGAAAATAATAACACTCCCACTAACCTTCTTGTACACACATGGATCATCTCATTTTTAATAAAATCAAACTTTTTGATTGTTTCATCAAAACGGATGTTCCAACTTCTAGAGGCTTGCTTAAGTCCATAAATGGACCTTTGCAGCTTGCATACCTTTTGAGAATCAATGGACTCAAAACCCTCAGGTTGTGTCATATACACATCCTCCACTAAATCACCATTTAGGAAGGCGGTCTTGACATCCATTTGCCATATCTCATAATCGTAATAGGCTGCAATTGTAAGCAAAATCCTTATGGACTTAAGCATGGCTACGAGCGAAAAGGTTTCATCAAAGTCAACACCTTGCCTTTACTTGTAACCTTTTGCAACTAGCCTCGCCTTATAGGTAATCACATTACCATCCATGTATGTCTTCTTCTTGAAGACCCATTTGCACCAATGGGTTTTATTCCTTCAGGTGAATCAACCAAAGTCCATACTTGGTTGTCGTACATGGAGTCCATTTCAGACTTCATGGCTTCAAGCCATCTCTTAGAGTTAATGTCACATATTGCTTCCTCGTAGTTAGTAGGCTCATCATCTTCTATAAGAAATCCATATCTCTCAGGAATATGATGTGTTCTACTAGACCTACGTAGCTGATGTGTACTTGGAGCTACCTGTGGCTCCACCATTTCTGATAGAGGCTTACGTAAATGTTGCCTGAATGTGAATTGAGTCTCCTGCTCAACTCCCACTACATTTGACATTTGCTCCATGTCATCTAATCGGTCTGTGTCAATTTGTGGTTCTTGAGTTTCACTAATCTCAATATTTCTTCCACTGTCGTTTCTTAGAAAAATCTCATTCTCTAGGAATATGGCATGCCTTGAGACAAAAACCTTTTGCTCGAGTGGATGGTAGAAGTAGTATCCTTTTGTTTCTTTAGGATATCCCATAAAATTACACTTGTCGGATCTAGCTCCCAGCTTGTCTGACTCATTACGCTTTACATAAGCGTAGCAACCCCAAATCCTTAGATGACTAAGGGTTGGTTTCTTTCCACACCATATCTCATAGGGAGTGGAACTGACCGACTTAGATGAAACTCGGTTTAGAGTGTATTCGGCTGTGTGTAGGGCATAACCCCAAAATATTTTGAAAGATTTGCAAGGCTCATCATTGATCGCACCATATCTAATAATGTGCAATTTCTCCTTTCTGATACACCATTATGCTGTGGCGTACCAGGAGGAGTCCACTGAGAGAGAATCTCATTCTCTTTCAAATATTCTAAGAACTCATGGCTTAAGTATTTCCCACCTCGATCTGATCGAAGTATCTTAATACTTTTGCCACTTTATTTTTCTACCTTGGATATGAATTCTTTGAACTTTTCAAAGCTTCAGATTTGTGCTTCATCATATACATAACCATACCTGCTATGGTCATCTATAAATGTGATGAAGTAAGAAAAACCTCCTATTGCTTGAATATTAATAGGACCACATACATCCGAATGTACTAGTCCTAAACATTCAGTTGCTCGCTCATCCTTTTAGTAAAGGATGACTTAGTCATTTTGCCATGTAAGCATGACTCATATTCCTCAAACGATTCCCAATCGAATGAGCCCAAGTAGCCATCCTTATGTAACTTGGTTAAACGTGTTTCATTTACATGGCCTAAATGACAGTGCCATAGGAATGAGTTCTTAGAATTATTTGATTTTAATTTCTTAGTTTCTATATTGAGAATAGGGCATTGTAAATTCAAAACATAAATCCCGTTGAACATTTCAGCAGAACCAAAGAACATTTCATTTTTAAAAATTAAAAATCCTTTATTTCCAATTTTAAATGTATATCCATCATTTACAAGACATGAAACGAAAATAATGTTCTTTGTTATGTTTGGAACATAGTAACAATTATTAAGCTCCATTACAAGCCCAGTGGGCAAAGACAAAGAATAAGATCCTATAGCTAAAGCAGCAACCTTTTCTCCATTTCCCATGCGCAGGATCACTTCATCTTTTTCTAGCTTTCTACTGCTTCTTATCATCTGCATATTAATACAAATATGAGATCCACAACCGGTATCCAATACCCAAGTGGAATAAGAAGTAACAGAAGAAAACATCTCAATCATAAATATACCTGATGTAGAAGCATCTGTATGTTTCTTTTCTTTCAGGCTAGCCAGATAAGCCTTGCAGTTTGCTTCCAGTGCCCTTCCTTGCCACAGAAGTGACACTTCCCCTTGGCTACTTTATTTTTCTTAATGCCCTTATTTGGTTTAGTCACCTTGGCCTTTTGGACCTTATTCTTCTTTGGCCGCTTCTTACGAGCGCCAGAAGACTCCACGACCATAACCTGCCCCTTTTCTTTCTTAATGTTGGGCTCGGCATTTGTCAGCATATTTGCGAGCTCAGGTAGAGATGTCTCTAGCTTGTTCATGTTGAAATTAAGAACAAACTGCGAATAGCTGGGAGGTAATGACTGTAGAACCAAGTCAATACTTAGTTCATGATCCATCACAAAACCCAAACATGCCAACTTCTCAATCAGATTGATCATTTTTAGTACGTGGGCACCCACTGATGAATCCTCAGTCATTTTGCACTGAAACAGCTCTTTAGAAGTTTGAAACCTCTCATATCGAGACTGTGCACCAAACAACTCTTGCAAGTGCATCAAAATCTCCTGAGCATTCATATGCTCATGTTGTTTCTGAAGATCAGGTGACATCGAGGCCAACATCAAACACGTGGCCATGTCTTCAGCATCTTTATACCGGTTGTATGCCACATGAACCTCAGTCGGAGCATCCGCTGGTGGGACTTCTGGTGCAACCTCATTTAGGACAAAAAGAATTTTCTCAGATCGAAGAACGATCCTTACATTCCTTAGCCAATCAGGGAAGTTGAGTCCAGTCAATTTGTTGGATTCTAAAATATTCCTAAGGTTGATGTTTATACTCATGGTTTCTCTGATAGCCTACATAAAATTAGAACGAGTCAATTATTATGAATACTAATCACCAACTTAATATGGTAATTCTAGATTTTTAATTAAGTTAGTTTCTCCCACTATTTTATCAAGGTTAATAGTCCTCTCTATTAATCTCAAAAATTGGCATTCAATTTCCTTAGTGGGCTAGGATCCTCATTTGAATTACCTTGACCTTGGCTTTGGCACAACAAATCTCGGTAAGCCAAATTTGGTAGATTATCATCAATCACATCTAATGTGACTCCTAGATCGTTTAGGGGACATTGCCTTGTCAATAACATCCATATGTGATCACCCTAAAGTTTGCCTCTAGATTAGACTGACCCTGACTTTGGCCAATTATGCCAGCTAATCTAGTTAAGTCAACCCATTGTTACACAATCAACTCATCATAAGTACACTCGACCTCGGCTTTGGCATGACAAATCTCATGACCTAATGATTTTGTATCATGTGAACAATGGAAGGCTTATGACTTAATATTCGTGGAGGGATTTGCATATAGGTCCCATCTACATCTACAACATTTGTACTATGCTAGGTTACATATCCTATACATAGATTTTAGATTAATCTCAATTAACCTTAATTTCATAAGATCCAATCTATGATTGGGACTCCTAATCAAATTAGGATCCTGATCACTATCTAATTTAGGAACCCTAATTATGAGACCAAATCAATTGCTACCATCCTGATCAACCTTAATTGATTTAATCAATTAAGAGCTTTCCTTAACAATGGCCAGATCAGCTGATCAATGGGGTCCTATTTAGCATACCCTTCGATCCCATTGAATGGGTTTTCCAAGGCAGCGAACGAAGCAATTAAAAACCATGATCAAACCTTTCTAGACACCAATGTAGTTAAGCCCAATTGATTAGATCAATTATGGGATCATAGGATCAAACAATGACATGGTTAAGTCTAAGTTTCCTAAATCTTTATCATCTATTACATTTTATGATAACTTTAGATAGTGATCTAGCTAGGGTATTATGATAAGAATTCTTAATTTAAATTTTAAAATTTTCTTATCATTTATTACATGTTATGACATGTCGGTTTCACATCCCATGTAAATCCTAATGTCTCTAACAAACCTAATCATATTCTTGTCATGATAAGATTTTAGATTCAAAATATAAGATTTTAAATTCCATATGATTTCTTTTGATCACAATCTTATCTGATCCAAATATCCAAACTAAGTTTTCAATGTTCATTATCATAAGAATATCAAATCTTAATCATATTAATAATCATGTTAAAATTAAATCCTAAACATGATTTCTAGGATTTCAGCATATAGTATCTATCATGCATAAATAATAATTACTATTTTAACATGACACATATATGATTCAATTTAAATGAATTATTGTTTATTATCATATAATAAATCTTTATCTATGATATCACATATCAAAGTACTCTATTTTAACATGATAATGAACATGCATAAATCTAATTAAATAATAAATATTTTATTATATTTTAGATTTATTATCAGCATATGAAAACTCTTCATGATTTTAAGCATAATCATATTATCAATCATATTGACTCAAGTATCCTATCAGATTAATGAATCTGTAGCCTAAGGAGGCTCTGATACCACTGTTTGAAATTATGTATACAAGATATGAATCTAATTCATATAAACATTGCGGAATGTATAAAATAAAATTCCCAAATGCCCAGGATCCTTAGGAACAGATTCATTAAATCTCAAATAAAATCTAATTTTATTCATACATGAGTCCTTTATCGATGTAGATGAGGATGAAGCCGGTTAATCCTTTGCCACTAGCCGTCCACGTGTCCGGCCTCTAACGGTGATCCATGCAGAGAAGAAGGGATGAAGACCTCCAAGGTATGAAGATGACACTACAGGAGAGAGAGAGAGGGGTGCTAGCGCCTCTTGAATCCCTTATAGAAATATAGAAGATATTTTGAAGAAAGATCTAATCTTTTTCTTTTCTTGCTCTTCTTTCCTAGTAGGAAGGAACATATTTATAGGTGAAAATGAGACGTTCCAAGGGAGAAGAAGAGACCTCTCTTCATGGTATGGTAACGTCATGGTAACTCCAAAGAAACTCTCATTTTCATGGTAACATCATGGTAACATTAATCCAAGGAAATGGAAGAAACTCCCATTCTCATGGTAACGTTAATCCAAGTGTCACAATCTCAGCCTTTGAAATTAGGAATTGGTTATCTCATAACTACATGCCCTAATTTGTATGTGTTCATCATCGAACCGTAGAGATTCATCATGCCTCATCCCATGGGCATGATTCCATCTTTACATGGCTGAGATTGGCCATCCATACCTGAATAATCAGAGCCATCCATCATATGGATCAAGTCATATCTGGGTATCCAATTATTTGTTCATCATATGCACAAATAATTTCTCCTTAACATTCCTTCTACTATAATGGATCATATCCATTATTATTTATCTTCTTTAAATTGGGTCTCATCCAATTATATAATTGATCATCTTATCTGAATTAAATCTAATTTAATTCTTATTTTAATTCATCCAAAATTCTCCTTAATGCGTGTGACCCATTAGGCCCTTTAACATGTTGGCAATAATCATGTCCTAATCATAGACCCTAGGAATGATTGGAAAACTCTTTGTCCAAGTCAACAACATGATTATAGATCATGAGAGGCCTCTAGCAAAGCATCATGACCACCCAACTGCTAAAGGTTTTGTTGACGTGACCATCAACACCTGTCCATGAATGGTTACCGTATGATCAAATCCTTTCGTCACATATCCCAGATCAATCAGTGGTATGGAATGTGTCAACCCTGTAATTGATCTTTGTTTACTTGATCTCAGGAAAAATTGACTCATATGAATTAGAACTTCGAAACCATTTCGAATTCTAACTCAACCTTGCAAGGATTTAACAATCAATTTAATCCATCAAGTGGCCGTGGGATATAACCCTTTCTATCAAGGGAGACGAATCTTGTCTTGATCAAACATCATCTTCATGTGCTTCATGTCCTACCCAATCGACACCATATTTGCTACCCGTGGCTAGAGCAACGTTTGGATGCCGTCAAAGCATGACATTCAACACATGAGATGCAATGAATATCTCAAGTCAAAGGATCACTCACACCACCATCATTTAGAGATCAACCATCGACACTATATAGAATATCCATATGGGATCTCTGTATGGGTCATCCAATGCATCGTTACAATAACGAGCATCCACACACCTATCCAAGTATCTTCATACTTCAGCTTGTGAAATCAGCTGCTCACCCCAAGGGTGAGGATATGCAATGTGTGCTAGTCTCACGGTGTTCGATGGTGTCCAGTCCCATCTACACATCGACTAGGGAAGTTTAAAGAATCAAACCATAACGTGCAATTTGGATCTCACAATTTGTAATCTCTATTACAAATTCCATATGCACGGTTCACATTCTTTTGGACTTTATCTCACAGACATATATATCAAATATATTATAAAAGATATCTGGATAGATAAAGAAACCATTTTATTTGATTTGTATTCATAGAATGTATATAGCATCCAATCCGATTTGATTTAGGGCATACACTAATAGTTTTAATAGATTTTAGAGACAATAAGAAGGGGAGATACCTAAGTTGAGACCGGCTTTGAGCTCTCACGATGTTGTCTCGATAAGTTTTGAGAACCCTATCGCTCGCGGCCATGGGAATGAAAGAACGAAGAGTAGGGAATAAACCGTAGGAATGAAAGAATGAAGAGTAAAAAATGAAGGGATATTTTGGTCATTCAAAAAAAAAACTTAAACATTAATTTTTTCCTCCCTCACATTACCCCCCGATTTGGAGTTAATAAATTTAGAGTTAATAAATTTTCCTTATTAAGGAAGAAACAAGGGGAATCAGTTGCTCTCATTCTCTTTCTCCTCTTTCTTTCAACTTCCTCTCAAACAAAGTAATTTATGACTTTTTTCCTTCATTTACTTTCCTTCCCCTCCATTCCCTCAAATCTAAATAGTCCCTAAGAATTAAGGCTGACCTAATAAAAAATTGATTGATCTAAAAAATCAAGGCTAACTTGAAGAATCAAGGCCAATCATAAGAGTTAAGGTTAACCTAACCAAAATTAAGGACCTCCTAAAAAATTAAGGCCAACAAAAACAGACAAAGTCGATTTAAAAAGTTAAGGCCGACATTGAAGAGTTAAGGTTTGATCTTACAAAAATTAGCTGACTTAAAGAATCAAAGCCAACTTAAAAAATAAAGGTTGACCTAAAGGGTTAAGATTGACTAAAAGAGTCAAAACCAACATGAAAGGATAAGACTAACCCAAAGATTCAAAACAAACTCAACCAAAATCAAGATTGACTAGAAGAATCAAGGCTAACCTTAAGAGTTAAGGCTGACCTAACCAAAATAGATTGACCTTAAGAATTAAAGCCAATTTGAATAATTAAGGCCGATTAGAAGAGTCAAAGCTGACCCAAAGAGTTGAGGCTGATCTAAACAGTCAAGGCCAACCTAACAAATATTGATCGATTTGAAGTATCAAGGACAACATGAACAATTAAAACTAACCTAAAGAGTCAAAGCCAGTTTGAAATCTCAAGGTTGACCTAAAAATTTAAGGCTAACCTAAAGAATCAAGCTCGATTTAAAGAATTAAGACCGACCTAACCAAAATTAACCCACATAAAGAGTTAAGGCCAATCGAAGCCTATTTTAGTTAGATTGAATAATGGACGATTGTGCAATGCTAACCTAAATTCTAACTTTAGGTTGATTGAACATTATCGGTTACATAAAATCAAGCTAGAACTTAAACATAGTTCAACTAAGTAAAGGGCGGTTATATAAAACCGGCCAAAGTCATAACGGTGTAGGCTCGATGGAAGAATGGCAGCTCGACTTGATTACCCAGCTAGTAATTACCAAAAATTCCACCCATGTAGTTCAAATTAATTACCAAAGGACAAATCGGTTGAAGGCTGGGAGAAAGTTTTAAAAACTAGGTCAGTTAAGAATAGATGATAGCCTGATTATAAAAATAAACAAAATAAAAAACACCCCGCATAAGGCATATGTCCTAGGCTTTGATCGGAGAGACATCTGAGAGGTGCTTAAATCATCCTTGAAGCCAACCTAGAATGTCAAAAATCCAAGTTCCTAGGTTGGCATGAAAGACCTAGCAAAAATTCTCAAAAAATTTAAAGCTAAAACATTGAAACTGCCTTATTGTATTTAAAATCTACACCCTATACAGGAGGCCAATCTCCCTGAGATCGCATAAATTAGGCTACTAATAGATTGACTAAAGATGAGATACAAGATGGCTAAGTCAAAGATGAGCTACCTGATAGCTCACCTACATAGGAAAAGTTAATAAGCTAAGATAGAATGGCTATACAAAAAATAGATACTTTTATGACTTAAGCATGTACTTCTACTTAAATCCCAAAAATGGAAAGCAAGTGATGCTAGATTTGGCTAGCTAATCCTGTAATGACACATAATGGAATTGGATATCAACACGAAAGAGGTTATCCTAATAAGAAAATGTCTTCCCTTCATTATAGCCAACCTGCCCTAATATGATTGTGTTTTCTTATCTTGTGTAAACCCACTTTGAAAGAAATTAACCAATCTATTTGGAAGAAATTTCTTCATAGATGCCATTTCCTCTAGGATCAAAATTATCAAGAGCCATACGATATAAGAGTCTGACTTTGAAAACAACTCTTTTAGATGTCTATAAAAGCAATCCTAATCACCCTAAGTAAATAAGAATTTTTTTTTAGGCCTAATGAGCTCATCCAAGAGTCATATGACTTTTTTCTTATCAACTTTTGAGTAACTTAAATATTGAAAGATTTTTGCAAAGAAAAACTTTGAGGCCCCTTAAGCTTTATCTTCTTTTCTTACACAGGAAAGTAAGTGCTTGATTGGGGAGGTGCTCTGCTATGCTTGAGAAGACTAATCTTTGATATGCGAAGACCTAATTGATCATGTTAAACTATGTAAAGATTAATTTTGATGGGTCCCTCAGTCCAAATACTACTAAAGGTGGACTTGCTGTCTTATTAGAGATCGCGTTAAGGGTTTCCTTATTCATGCCAGGTTGAATTCCGTTTCATTGCAGCTGATCAACAAGCTTGAATTGTATGCCGCTTGTGAAGGAATTTAGGTGGCGATGCAGAACTTAATTGCAGCCATATTTGAATTGAAGATGATTCAAAAATTGTTATAAGATTTTCTCAAAGAAACTCTGGTGTTGTACCAATTCTGCTGCAGGGCTAGCTCTTATAACCTCGCACCCTTAGGAAAGGTCAGACATGGTGAAGATTGGTTCTTTAACTTAAGCTTTCAAACCAACAATGGTGGTAGTTGATACGGCTGATCGTCTCCTCTGGGCGGCGTCATAACATTCTGCGCAATTTCTGGAATCAATGATGTGATAGCTCATTTTCGGGATGTTGAAATTCCTATCTCCGCCCTTGGCTACGGCCTCCATCGTCGGCCCCAGCCTCCGGCCCCGGCCCTTGGCTCTGGCCTCCAGCCTCCAGCTCCGGCCTTTGGCTCCGGCCTCCAGCGTCGGCTCCAGCCTCCAGCTTCGGCCTTTGGCTCTGGCCCTTGGCTCCGGCCTCCAGCCTCCAGCTCCGGCCTTTGGCTCCGGCCTCCGGCCTTTGGCTCTGGCCTCCAGCGTCGGCTCCGGCCTACAGCGTTGGCTCCGGCCTCCAGCTCCGACCTTTGGCTCCGGCCTACGGCTTTGGTCTGGCTTTAACCATAACTTGGTGCCATACTTTCCAAAATACACTAAAACCCACTTCAAGTAACGGACCCCGAGATTCGAGACATCTATTACCGCGTATCTCGCTCGCTGAAATCATGGGCATGTACTAGTGCGCCCCGCAGTTACCGGCATACACTGCGCCCATTCAGTAACGGCTCACCCACTTGCCGTTCAGGAGAACATGGCTCTCTAGAGGGGTATAAGAAGAGGACCTGAGCTCAACGCGAGGGGACTCTTCTCTTTCGAACTCTACTGATATACAGCTTTCCTATTCTACAACCTACTGACTTGGGCGTCGGAGGGTCCCCACCGGAACCACCGGTCCGGGACTTTTTGCAGGCTCTTGGAGGAAGACAGTGACCTTTCTGTACTCTAGAAGGCCTGCGGAGATCCCAGCTCACCCGATGGTCATTGCAAGTGGTTTGGCAGCAACAGATTAGCGCGCCAGGTAGGGGGGCAGGTGAACATTTGTTCAACGTATCTGCGACCCCTGCAAGGGAGACGATGGTAACCACGCGAGCTCAGAAAGCTTCTACCAGTCAGGCTGCGGAGCGTATCCCACAGGCTAAACAATCGAAGGACAACCTCCATGTTCCACCTCCTGCGCCACCGCAGGTTAGTCAGTTCGATCGGCTAGATGCCCTGGCCCATCAAGTGCAGGATCTGATGACGGTGGTACGGGGACTGTAGGAGCATTGCTTCGCTGCCGTACCTGGGTCACCGTCTCAGCCCCCTCCGCTCCGCAAGGAAGGCCATGAAACTATTCAACCTCATCAGGGAAGGACCCCTCCTGAGGTCTCCCACCACTCGTCCCCGAGGTCTCGCCGCCGGGAAACCTCGAAACGGCGATGGTCCCTTTCCCGTCATTCTGATCGTTCTCGCAGGCAACGCAGTGAGAAGGAGCCACGGCGATTGCACCCAATACACCGGCGGGCCTCTCCATCCTCTTCCTTTAACTCTTCTAAAGGAGACTCGAGCAAGAAGGCCGCTCGTCGGGCCGAGCAACGGCTCGACGAGTATCATCAACGATTGGAGGAACTCAGCCGTCGGATCGCCAACCCAAACGGAGTGGACTACAACCACCGTCCACCTCTTTCTCATCGCATCATGGAGGAGCCAGTCCCACCCCGGTTTCATCTCCCTCAGCTGGACCCGTATGATGGTACGACAGACCCCCTAGACCACTTGGAGAGTTACAAGGTCCTCATGCAGGTCCAGGGGGCGACGGACCCTCTCCTGTGTGTTGCCTTTCCAGCCACACTTCGGAAGGCGGTGCGTGCATGGTACTCTCGTCTGCCACCACACAGCATCAACTCGTTCAAGCAACTCGAGCGATCTTTTCTGGCCCACTTCGATGCATGCCGGAAGATCCCTCGAGTCGCCGATAGCTTGTTCGCTGTCCAACAAAGGAGCGGTGAAACTCTGAAGGATTTCGTGGCTCGGTTCAAGGAGGCCGCGCTCGAGGTCTATAACTTGGAGGATTCTGTAGCCACTCTTGCGCTGAAGCGAGGACTCCGCCCATCCAGATTTGTGTATTCTCTAGATAAAAAGCCCCCCCGGCTCCTACGCTGAGCTGCTAAGCCGGGCACATAAGTACATTCGCACCGACGAAGTAGATTCTTCCAGAAGGAAGGCCAACAAAAGTTCCAGCAAAAAGTCAGCACCCATAGAACCCGTTGGAGGACGGTCCAGAAAGCCTGAGCCGTCTCGTCGCGCGGATAGCCGGCCCCAAACACTAGTTCCCAAGGAGCATTTCACACCCCTCCTCGCTCCGATATCTCACATCTTGTTAGAGATAGAGGAAGAGCCTTACTTTCGGCGTCCACCTCCAATGAAGTCAGGGGTCCCCTGCAGCAAAGAAGTCTATTGCCGATATCACAGAGACTATGGCCACGACACTGAAGATTGCCGCCAGCTGAAAAAAGCTATCGAGGAGCTTGTCCAGCAAGGCCATCTGAGCAAGTTCGTCTGCAGGGGGAACCCTACAACCGCGGGTCCGTCAGCACCTCCCACGTAGCATATTGCCTTGGACAACGCCCCAACAGAGAAGACAATGGCCATGATCTCTGGGGGACAGGTAGCGGTTCCAAAAGACAGCGAGAGGAAGATGACAATCCTGTAATTCCTTTTTTCAAAAAAGACCTAGAGGGGGTAGGGAATAAAAATGATGATGGCGTCGTCGTCTCTATGACGATCACCAAACATCCTGTAAAGCGGATTTTGGTTGATAGTGGAAGCTCAGTGAATGTTTTAAGTTACGACGCTTGTGTTAGAATGAGTTTACCTGTAAGTTCTCTTTTACCTGTCACCACTCCGCTGATGGGCTTCACCGAGGATTCAGTCCAGGTCGAAGGGAAAATCACTCTCCCAGTCATAGCCGGAACCCCACCACGCTAGAGCACGGTTCTTATGAACTTCTTGGTGGTACGGGTCCCCTTGGCGTACAATGCTATTTTGGGGAGACCTGGCTTAAACCTGTTGGATGCTGTCATCTCCACCAAAAGGCTACTTGTGAAGTTCCCCACCAACGAAGGAATAGGAGAAATGAGGGGAGAGCAAAACCCGTTGCCACTCTGCTACCACCTAGCCCCCAGTCCGCAAGAGACCGCATCGGCGACTGCACCTAAACTGACTGACCCCCGAGAGGTGGAGAAGAGAGGGGAGCCGGCCGAGCACCTCTGACTTTTCCCTTGGGAGATGACCCCGCGAAGACCATCCAAGTCGGGGCATTGCTTCCAGAAGAGGCCCGCGATCGGCTCCTTGCTTTCTTGCGCGCCAACTCCGACGTCTTCGCATGGTCGTCGTCTGATATGCCAGGCATTTCCGAGGAGATAATCACTCACCAACTCAACCTCAAGCTAG
This sequence comes from Calamus simplicifolius, assembly GCA_900491605.1. Taxonomy (NCBI): domain Eukaryota; kingdom Viridiplantae; phylum Streptophyta; class Magnoliopsida; order Arecales; family Arecaceae; genus Calamus; species Calamus simplicifolius. Next base: position 156,918 of record UESW01002066.1, on the reverse strand, counting down.
AATGTCGGCATGTCCGACAGAAGAAGAGGAGTTTCGCTCGGATAGACAAAGGCTGTCGATGAGGAAGTCCGTAAACTAAAAGCTGCATGCCACATTCGGGAAGTTCGATACCTCGATTGGTTGGCCAACGTTGTGATGGTCCGCAAGGCCAACGGGAGTTGGAGGATGTGTGTAGACTTCACTGATCTTAACAAAGCGTGCCCGAAGGACAGCTTCCCTCTGCCCGAATCGATCAACTGGTAGACGCCACATCTGGCCATGAAACACTTAGTTTCATGGACGCCTTCTCTGGGTACAACCAAATCAGGATGGAACCCGCAGACGAGGAGGCTACCTCCTTCATAACTGAGAAGGGAATCTACTGCTACAAGGTGATGCCGTTCGGACTAAAGAACGCCGGAGCCACCTACCATAGGTTGATGAACAAAGTCTTCGAGAGCCAGATCGGATGCAACATGGAGGTATACGTGGATGACATGCTGACAAAGAGCATCTACGCCACCAGCCATATCGCCGACCTGACGGAGACTTTCGATAACCTCCGTCGGTATAGGATGATGCTGAACCCCCGTAAGTATGCCTTTGGGGTGACGGCCGGCAAATTCTTGGGTTTCATGGTGACCCAACGAGGAATAGAGGCGAATCCCGATAAAGTCGAGCCATCTTGGACATGAAATCTCCCTCCAATAAGAAGGAAGTGCAACGTATGGCCGGAAGGGTAGCGGCCCTGAGCCGTTTCCTATCCAAGTCTGCGGAGAGGTGTTTACCTTTCTTCAAGGCACTACACCGAGTCAATGGTTTCGAGTGGACCAGGGAGTGTCAGGAGGCCTTCGAAGGATTAAAAGAATTCCTATCTGCCCCACCACTGCTGTCCAAGCTAAGGAGTGGAGAAGAACTCTTCTTGTACCTCGTGGCTTCCCCCGAAGCGGTTAGTTCCGTGCTGGTGCGCATGGATGTCGATGGGACGCAAAAGCCAGTGTATTACACCAGCAAGGTGCTGCATGATGTGGAGACAAGGTACTCGAAAGTGGAAAAGGTCATCTTTGCACTGATCGTCTCCGCCCAACGCCTCAGGCCCTATTTCCAAGCTCACCCGATCGTGGTGGTCACTGACCAGCCGCTCAAGGCGGTCCTATCCCGTCCTGATACTTCTGGCCGGTTGGCAAAGTGGACGGTCAAGTTGGGAGAATTTGATCTGTCGTTTCGGCCCAGGACAGCTATGAAGTCCCAAGTCTTAGCGGACTTCTTGGTCGAAGCACCTGGACAAAAGAACAAAGGGAAGAAACCCGTACAAGCCCTTCGGATGATGAAATCAAGGAAGAAGGGAGGGACTGGCTCCTTCATGTGGATGGGGCATCAAACTCTCAGGAAAGTGGGGCTGGCCTCATTCTAGCCAGTCCCGATGGAGTGGTGACGGAGTACGCCCTCCGTTTCCTTTTCCCAGCTACCAACAACCAAGCCGAGTACGAAGCCCTACTATCCGGAATACGGCTAGCTTATGAGCTCAGGGTAAAGCATCTCAGAGTTTTCACCGACTCTCAGCTAGTTTGTGGCCAGATAAAGGGGGAATACGACGCATGAGATCCCATCATGTCACGTTACCTGAGTATGGTGCAGTCGCAGGTCTCCCCCTTAACCCGTTTCAGCATCAGTTACATTCCCCGGGAGGAGAACACCAGAGCCGACGCGCTGTCTCATCTAGCTACATCGGCCGATGGAACCTTGGGAAGAACTTATATGGAGCGCCTGGAGACCCCGAGCATTGACACAATAAAAGAATCATACCAGTCCGCCAAGAGCCTTCTTGGATGGATGCCTACACTAAGTACTTTACTACTGGAGCCCTACCAACCGATCCCACTGAAGTCAAGATCTTCAAACGGTGAATACACAAGTTCCTAATGTTCGACGGGCAGCTGTATCGGAGGTCCTTCTCCCATCCCCTCTTGAGATGTGTTGGCCCCATATATGCCGATTACATCCTCCGAGAGATCCATGAAGGTATCTACGGAAGCCACTTGGGGGGTAGAGCACTGGCCTACAAAGCCCAACGCCAAGGCTATTACTGGCCCACCATGCGGGAGGACGTGGCCGAGCTAGTCCGAAAATGTGATAGTTGCCAGCGGCATGCCAACATCCAACGATAACCAACTTCTTGATTGAGCCCTCTATCGGCTCCATGGCCGTTTGCCCAATGGGGGATGGACATCTTGGGACCTTTCCCTCCTGCTTCTGGCCAACGGAGGTACTTGCTTATCGCCATCGATCATTTCACTAAGTGGGTGGAAGCTGAAGCGCTAGCCAAGATTACTGAAGCAAGGTGAGGAGTTTCTTTTGGAAGTTCATTATTTGCCGATTTGGACTACCCCACATGCTCGTTACTGACAACGAACGCCAGTTCGACAATGGCCCATTCAGAGACTTCTATGCTGAACTGGGAATACACCAAAGGTTCACTTCTGTTGGTTACCTGCAAACTAACGGGGCTACCGAAGTGATGAATTGTACAATCTTACAAGGACTCAGGACACGCTTGGACAACTTCAAGGGGAGATGGGTAGAAGAGCTCCCAATGTACTGTGGGCTTATCACACAATGCCCCGTGCTCCCACTGAAGAGACTCCATTCAGTCTTGTCTTCAGAACAGAAGTCGTTGTCCCAGTGGAGATCGGTGTCCCTAGTCCCCGGACACAGTCGTATAATGAAGATGACAATCCCAGTCAACTAAGGGCTAACCTCAACCTCGTCGAAGAGCTTCGCGATCAAGCACGAATCAGAATGGCCTCTTACCGACAAAGGATTGCAAAGTACTACAACGCCCGAGTCCATCCCAGGACATTCCTCCCGGGAGATTTGGTCCTCAGGCGAGCCATAGTCTCCAAACCTATGGAGGGAGGCAAGCTATCCCCCAATTGGGAAGGGCCTTACGGGTCACCCAGGCACTTCATCACGGAGCTTACCGGATCGAAGAACTAGACGGGACACCCCTCCCTCATACCTAGAATGCGGATAATCTCAGGCGGTATTATCAGTAACCCATTGTCATATTTGTTTTAAACATTAACCTATAATTGTCGTTCATCCTTTTGCACTAACGAAAGTGTTTAAGCATTCTGGCTTCTCAATTAAGCCCGGCTCCGCGTCGGCACTTAAAGCCCGGCTCTGCGTCGGCACTTAAAGCCCGGCTCCATGTCGGCACTTAAAGCCGGCTCCACAACGGCACCTAAAGCCTGGCTCCGCGTCGGTACCTGAAGCCCGGCTCCGCGTCGGCACCTAAAACCCATCGGCACCTAAAGCCCGGCTCCGCGTCGCGTCGGCACTTGAAGCTCGGCTCCGCGTCGGCACCTAAAGCCCGGCTCCGCGTCGGCACTTAAAGCCCGGCTCCGCATCGGCACTTGAAGCCCGGCTCCACGTCGGCACCTAAAGCCCGGCTCCGCGTCGGCACGTAAAGCCCGGCTCCGCGTTGCATCGGCACTTGATGCCCGGCTCCGCATCGACACCTGAAGCTCGGCTCCACGTCGGCACCTGAAGCCTGGCTCCGCGTCGGCACCTAAAGCCCGGCTCCGCATCGGCACTTAGCCCGGCTCCGCACCGGCACTTAAGCCCCGCTCCACGTCGGCATTTTATCCAACCTCGTGTTGGCATTGAACGACTTTGCGTCCGCACAAACGTGGTCCTACTCTAAGTGCTTTGACCCTCATGTCTGTAACCAAGACTGATCCCGCATCAGTTCTCTAATTGATTTTCTAATGTCCCTTAAAAAGGGAATCGTATCATAATTTTTTGGCCATAGGTTTTTGGTTCGCATCAATTCACACACTAGCAGACCCAATTATGAACCAAGATATAAACATTACGGATCAAAAGATTCATTAATAGCCAAAGTTTACAAAATCGTCGATTTAAATCGGACTTGAAGCATTACAGTCAAAGTGAAAGAAACTAGGGATCGTTTGGAGCTAAGTTGTCATCTTCCATGACGTCATCTGGCTCCAACCCTTCGATCCCTTCAAGGCCATAGAGTTTTTGGATTTTTTCCATGCAGTCTTGGAAGCCACCCTCATATGCAAAAGCTGTCGACTCAGCCAATTCCCTGCTAAAGGCGCTAGACTTCCTGAAGTTCTCTACGGCCTCTGTAGCTCTCTTCTCCGCCTCGGAGGTTCTCTGCTCGGCTTCTGCAACCTTTTGCTCGATTTCTACAACCTTTTTCTCGGCCTCCGCAGCCTTCTTCTTGGCCTCGGCGACTTTCTTCTCAGCTTTGATCGTCGCCGTCTTTAAATCAACAATTTTGGCATCGGACTGGCGAGCAATCTCCTCCGCATTCTCGGCCCTCTCTTCGGCCACCCCTATCTCAATGGTGGCGGAGTGTAATTGGGTCTTCAGCATGTACACTTCTGACTCTGCCACCACCAATTTCTCCTCCGCTACCCTTTGTTTTTCTTCGGCCACCTAGCATTATCTAGCTCATTGGCCGCTTTGTGTTGGGCGATTTCTAATGCCTCTTCTGTCTTCTTGGCTCTTAGCCGGAGGGCTTCGGCTTCGCCCTTAAGCGCCCGAGCGGTTTCTGCTCGAGTATCCTCCAAGGCCATTTCTACCCTCTCTGTCCTAGCCTGGAGTTCTCGCATCTCCTCCAACGATTGATCGAGAGCAGCATCGCCCAGGGCCCACATGTCCCTCATGGCAATCATAGAATTCAATGCCTGGATAGGGTGTTTAAGTTAGACAAAGAAAACAGTCTTTAAAAAAAGGATGATAGTGGAGCAAAACTCACCCAGAGGTGCGCTACAGACGCCTCTCGAAAGAAGGTAGCCCTCCCCTGATGACGGAGGAACTCCTGCACCTCAGACACGGATGCCTCGTTCAGTACTCGCTCGGCCCAGCGACTATAATTCGCCAAAATCGATTGGAGGGAAGGATCAACGCCCTTCGCTTCCCGCCGTGGGAGGACTCTGCCTCGACTCTACCACCCGTGGCACTTTCGATGGTGGAGGCACCTCGGTTGTTGCCCCCTTGGGGGATATAAAGTAGCTGGAGTCGGCTTTGTAGTTGAGTGGGTCCGGCTCCGTCTCGACGCTTCGGGCGGGGGCGACGGTGCTTTCACAACTCGCTCCGGAGAGGTATCGAGCAGAATAACAGAGGGGGAGCCGGTGCTGGCGAAGGCAAATCGCTTCTTCCCTCCTCGTTCCCCAACTTCCCCGTAGGCTTCGGCCCATACTGCGTTGTTCCTCACGGGCTCGTCGGCTTGGGCTTCCACCGCCTCGTGCCCGTGCAAAGGCTCCATGACCTCAGCCCTACCGGCTTCGGCCCTTCCGGCGTCGGTCCTCCTGGAAATCTTGGCGACGACCCTCCTCTCGGCGGGGGCCCCATTCCCCTTGGCCTTCCTCTTCCTGGTAGCGGCTTGCCTGATCTCACAGAGTGATGGCGTCATCCCTATATCAAAAAATAGGAAAGGAGTTAAAAATAAAAATAAAAAATAAAATAAAAAAAATGAATGCAAGGAACAGAAGAAGAGGGGAAGGAGGTGAGTAATCAAGTGCTCACCGCTAGATGGAATAAGGCCGGCGAGGCGGAGGTTTTCGTCAGTCAGAAGCTGATTGCACCGAGGGATATCGGCAGTTCGAAGTTGCCCAAAGGCCATTTGATCCCTTGGAAGGATGGAAGAATCCCTATTGGCGTTAGTGTTTGGTGTCCCCCAGCTTCCGCTCACCCCCTCGACATTGGCAAAGAAAAACTTATCTTTCCACCCTTTCACAGAGGAGGGAAGATACAATTTGAGGATCCTAGTGGGTCTTGGGGTGAAGGACCACCAACCCGTTTGCTTGCAGAGGGTATAGAAACTACGAAATAAGGAAATGCTAGCCTCTATACCTTACAGATGACAAAGAATCAGAAAACCAACGATGGTCCGGATGGAATTAGGGACTAATTGGGAGGGTGTTAAAGAATACCTATCTAGAAGATTGAGGATGAAAGGGTGAATGGGTAATCGAAGTCCTGTCTTAAAGAAGGCTCCGTACAAGGCAACCCTTCGGGACGGGAAGAGGTTACCCTGTCATTAGGAGCGGGGTAGGACAAACATACGTTTGGAGGGAAATTATATTTGGCTCCTAAGTTCAGTATGTCTTGAGCAGACATGGTGGAGGCAGTCCACTTGGGGGACTCCTTGACAACGCTGGAGGGACCAGCGGCTGCCGGATGGTGTCGGGGAGAGGTTCGTCCGACGGCCGGCCGACCCCGGTTGCGGGGTGTCCGGCCGACCGCCGTCATTCCGGTGAAGTGTGGTCAAAAGACGAGGTGGTCCAATGACTCGGTAAAGAAGCAGAAGGTTGAGAAGGAATGGGGGAACGACCCCCGGAATCAGAAATAGAGCAGGAAGGCGAAGAAGCCATGGGAACTAACCTGGAAAGCTCGAACTGAGATTGAAGGAGCACGAGGAGGGGAACAGACATAGGAGGCGGACGAACGCTTGCAGACTCAAGGCAGGCGGTTGTAACGTAAGAGAAGGTGGGGATGGGAGGATAATGACGATTTTTTTTCTTTTATAGCCCCATTTCATATCATCCCGCGGCTGTCCGGTCTAGCCATGTGTCTACTTTCAACTGGAAGCCGCTTCGGCAGCCCATCGGCGCGAGAAACACGAAAAACACCACCAATGAAAAAGGTGGCGGTGTCCTTACCACAATGATGACGCTCATCTTTTTACAACTCCTCGCCCGAGAAAAATCTTCCCCAATCCCAACAGCTTGAGCGGACGAAATGATATCACGGAGATCAGCCGTCTGGGGGATATTAACATCCCTTTCGTTGGTGACTGTGCGCCCACCCATCTCAGGGGCGGGAGGGCATCTAATACGGCTGATCGTCTCCTCTGGGCGGCGTCATAACATTCTGCGTAATTTCCGGAATCAATGATGTGATAGCTCATTTTCGGGATGTTGAAATTCCTATCTTCGCCCTTGGCTACGGCCTCCATCGTCGGCCCCAGCCTCCGGCCCCGGCCCTTGGCTCCGGCCTCCAGCCTCCAGCTCCGGCCTCCAACTCTGACCTTTGGCTCCGGCCTTTGGCTCCGGCCTCTAGCCTCCAGCTTCGGCCTTTGGCTCCGGCCTCCAACTCTGACCTTTGGCTCCGGCCCTTGGCTCCGGCCTCCAGCGTCGGCTCCGGCCTTTGGCTCCGGCCTACAGCGTCGGCTCCGGCCTTTGGCTCCGGCCTCCAGCTCCGACCTTTGGCTCCGGCCTACGGCTTTGGTCTGGCTCTAACCATAACTTGGTGCCATACTTTCCAAAATACACTGAAACCCACTTCAAATAACGGACCCTGAGATTCGAGACATCTGTTACCGCGTATCTCGCTCGCTGAAATCACGGGCAGGTACTAGTGCGCCCCGCAGTTACCGGCATACACGGTGCCCATTCAGTAATGGCTCACCCACTTGTCGTTCAGGAGAACGTGGCTCTTCATAGAGGTATAAGAAGAGGATCCGAGCTCAACGAGGGGACTCTTCTCTTTCGAACTTTACTGATATACAGCTTTCCTGTTCTAAAACCCACTGACTTGGGCGTCGGAGAGTTCCCACCGGAACCACCGGTCCGGAACTTTTTGCAGGCTCCTGAAGGAAAACGGTAACCTTTCTGTACTCTAAAAGGTCTGCGAAGATTCCAGTTCATCTGACGATCATTACAAGTGGTTTGACAGCAACACTAGTTATTCTCACAACCTCTGGTCTCCTCTTCTTGACTACAACAAGAATTGATGGTAATGCTTGTTACTTTCATAGAGCTAATGTAACGTTGTTGCCCACAAAAAGAGGAAGAAGATCAATTAAGGTTTTCAAGTTTCAAAAAAATTAAGGACAATAAAAAAATAATTAAAAAAAGAGAGTATTTGACAGGCAACTTTTGGAAAGATGAGAGTACAACTTCAGGTTTGCGTTGAGTGGTTAGTTCCAATTCCTGACAACATTTATCCGTCCACCGTTGTGCACATTTATCAGAACAGCTCGTTAAAGAAGAAGAAGAATGCTTTAAGAATCGTGCGCCCGAGTGCTCCGGTTCTATTTTCCTTCCTTGCTTTAAGATTTGTGCTTCCGTATCCTTCTTCCCCGATCGCCGCCAGTTTCTTCGTCCCTGTTGCTTTGGTTCTTTTCTCCTCTTCCCTTCGTCATTTCCTCCGTTCCTATGGCCTCCGATTCGGTTGAAGGTTCCCGAATGCCTGGGAGGAGGTCGGCGACGTCCGGTTTTCAATGGATGACGGAGTCCCCTTCGCCTGCTGCTGTGGAGTTGATGCAGGCGTCGTTCCCGGAGGTTATCAATTTTCCGGCGGCGGAGCTTGAAGAGGAGGTGGTGGGCTGGCAGCAGTCGGCCGTGATTGTCTGGTCGTTCCACCGCTGGATCCCGGCTGAGGCCTTCGTCAGGGAATTCAGGAGGGCTGGAATCTCTGGCGCCATCGTCCCCATCTCTCTGGCATTCAGATGCCATGTATTCCGCTTCGAATCCAAAGAAGCTTGCAGCCTGGTTCTTCAGCGTCCATGGGTGATCAATGACCAGGTGGTTGGCACGGAGCCGTGGAGGCCGGAGTTTACTCCGGCTGAGGACTCCGTTTTGTCTGCCCTGGTATGGGTTCGATTGCCGCTGCTGCCTCTTGAGTTCTGGAAGGAGGAATTCCTCAAATCCATCCTTTCTTCCGCTGGTGAGTTCGTCTGTGCTGATGCGGCAACTTTGGCGAAATCTCGGGGAGGATATGCGAGGGCCTGTCTCCGCGTCGACCTTCGCTGCCCTCTCCGGCCAGGCTCTCGGATTCAGGGGATCTTCCATCCATTCTGGCAAAGCTTCGTGTATGAGAGCTTGGAGGGTGTCTGCTGGCGATGTGCTTCTCTGCATCTGGATGGCCCCTGTTCCCAGTCGGATGGGGTTGGCTCTGTTTCCAGTTCTATGTTTGGTCCATGGATGGTTGCATTACGGAAGAGGGCGGTTCCTTCTATTCCCCAGGCGGAGGTGAAGGGGAAGACTTCGGTGCCGGCTTCGTCTTCATCCCCAGGCTCTGGATCTTCGTCTCAGGCGGTGAAGAAGGGGCTTGCTTCGATCGCAGGAGTATCAGCTGATGGATGGACTGCTCCGCCTAAGCTTGCTCGCCGGCGGTCCTCTTCGTCATCGCGTTCAGCTTCAAGGGCAGTCGCTGTGGTGTCGTGCCCTGGGAAGGAAGCGGATGGCTCGGTCAAAGGTGGTGACCCCGTGCCGGTTAAACTCCTGCGTGCCGTTTCAAAGGCCCCAGGTCTGAACTTCCAAGCAGCAGATAAGTTGAGTTCAGTGAATCCTGAATTGAACTCAATTATCATCCATAACCCCTTCTCCTCCTTAGATTCAGTGGATCATGATGATGGTCAGTTGGGGTGTAGGGATGCATGCTCTGGTCCCCTCAAGCGAGCTAGACCGGAGGCTTTCCCGGCTCCTAGAACTTTAACCAAAACTGATAAGAGGAAGGGAAAAGGGAAAGTTCCTTCCTCCAAAAAGAACGAGCTGAGTTGCTTCTCTCCAAGCCAATTGGATCAGGTTCCGTGTGTTCAGGTTGGTGCCCAAGATGCGGTGAGGGCCCAAACTGATGGGGGGGCCGGTCTTCAACTGGCTGATACTATTGGTGAACCTATGGGAGTGTGCCCTGGTTCCTTTTCTCAGTCACAGCCTTCCTGCTTAGAAGTGTCTGATACAGGTTCGGATGGAATGCTGATCAATACTTCACAGAAGCCTGACGACGGCCCTCAGTTGAATAGGGGTCCTGTTGATAGTGATATGATGGAGGATCAAGGAGGGATCCCATCTTCCTCTATCCTATAAATGAAGATTTTACTATGGAATGTTAGAGGAGCTCGAAAGCCTTCTTTCCGAGCCTCCTTCAGTAGATTATTGCAATTACACCACTTTGATATATGTGTCCTCTTGGAGACCAGACTCTCGGGGATAGTCTTCTTCGTTTTCGTAGACAGATTGCCCGCACTTGGTCATCTTATGCTGTGGAGGCTAATGGTCTGTCGGGGGGTATCTTGGCTATATGGCGCACCTCTGCTGTCAGGGTTGATACTTTTCATCAGTGCAATCAGCATATCGGTCTCTTGATATCTGAGGGATCTTCTGCCCCTTGGTTACTTTCGGCTGTTTATGCTAGCACGGACTATCGAGAGAGAAGAATTCTTTGGTCTGAATTGCTTTCCCTCCTTGCTCAAGGTGTGCCGTCTATTGTTGCTGGGGATTTCAATTGTATCACTGAGGCTAATGAAAAACGTGGTGGCAGAAGGTTTTCAGGCTCAGCTGATATCAACGAATTCAGATCGTTCATCGGCTCGTCTGGTCTTATGGATATGGGGTATTCGGGATCCCAATTCACTTGGTGCAATAATCGGCAGGGGTCTGCTCGAGTATGGGAGAGACTTGATAGAGCCTTGGCTTCTCCCCAATGGCTCCAAAGATACCCTATGGTTACTGTCTCCCATCTTCCAAGGATTGCTTCTGATCATTGCCCTATTTTGATTTCTACAGAGGCTGATCATATTATGCGGAAGCAGTTTAGATTTGAGCAGTTTTGGACTGGTCTTTCAGCTGCTCGTTCTATTATTTCTCAGATCTGGCATATTCCAGTTAGGGGTAATGCTGTCTATCGGTTATCTCGTCGGTTTAAGATAGCCAGACACAGACTATCCAGATGGAATAGGAATGAGGTGGGGGATCTGGTTAGACAAGTGGAGCAAGTTGAAACTGATATTAATATTCTTCAGACTAAGGAGGATCACGAAGGTTTTTTGGCGGACTCGGATCTCTCTTTCCTTAGGGATTTGCTGGCCCGGCACCACTCCCTTTTGCGGCAGCAGGAGATGTATTGGTGGCAGAGATCTAGGGCTCAGTGGATTTGTGATGGGGATCGTAATACCAGATTCTTTCATCAGGCCACTCTCAAGCGAAGAGCTGCCAATCGGATTCGGAGGCTTGTTGATGAAGGGGGGCATACTCGGGAGGATTTCCACTCTATAAGTGACCTTCTTCTTCGTTTTTTTCGGGCTCGATGGGCTGACTCTTCTGGTGATGGGGACCCGGTTATGCAGGTTCCGGACTCTAGGAAGGTTTCCTCTCTGGACAATGATATGCTTGTCAGACCGATCTCTTCGGACGAGATTAGGGCGGCCCTGTGGGAGCTTGGACCGAATAAGGCCCCGGGGCCTGACGGATTTCGCCTTTTTTCTTTCGGCACTACTGGGATATTGTTGGACAGGAGGTGGTCCAAGCTATTCAGGATGTTTTCCGGGATCGACACATTCCTTCTGAATGGAATCGAACTTTCATTACCTTGGTGCCCAAGAAAGTTGATGCTTCTCTTCCGCAGCACTTTCGGCCCATTAGCCTCTGCACTACATTGTACAAAATCTGTGCTCGTCTCTTAGCTCGCCGCCTTTGTCTGGTGATTCCTTGTCTCATATCCGAGGAGCAGGGGGCTTTTATTAGAGGGAGGTCTATTTCGGACAATGTTCTTATTGCTCAGGAGTTCATGCATGCTCTTCATAGAGCTCCGGTCAGGCGATGTCTTATGGCTGTTAAGCTCGATATGGAGCGTGCTTATGATAGAATGAGCTGGGTTTTTTTGCACCGCTCTCTGCTGGAGTTCGGGTTTGATGAATTATTTATAGAATGGATTTTGGCATGCATTCACAAGCCCTCCTTTTCTCTAATCATAAATGGAAACCCGACTGATTTCTTCCAGTCTAGTGTTGGTCTCAGGCAGGGTTGCCCATTATCTCCTTTGTTGTTCATCCTGGCTGCTGATGATCTTTCTCGTGCTTTACGTCAGGCTCAGCAGGACAGGCGGATTGCCCCAGTTATAGCTGGTTCTGAAGGGCCTTTTGTTTCCCACCTCTGTTTGCTGATGACTGTATCCTCCTTGGCCCAGCTTCTATTGAGAATGCGGCTTCCCTTCATTCTATTATACAGAACTACTGCCAGGCTTCAGGTCAGAAGGTCAACTCGCTGAAGTCTTCTATTTGTTTTAGCCCGAAGACCTCTAGATCCACTAGAGAAGCCATCATCAGGCTGTCGGGTATCACCACTCAGACGGATAGATTTATGTATTTGGGAATCCCTATAACGGGGAGATGCCCTCGTTGCTCTGACTTCTCCGAGATTGAGAGACGGGTGCGCCAGCGCATTGAGGGATGGCAGGCGACTGGTCTTTCGATGATGGCTAGAGTTACCATTATTTGATCAGTTCTTTCCTCTCTTCCCCTGCATATCCTGTCGAATACTGCCATTCCAATTACTTGTCTGAAAAGGATTGAGAGATGCTTCCGTGATTTCCTATGGGCGTCTGGTCAGGATGATCATGGGATTCACCTCTTATCCTGGGATTGGTCTGCATGCCTATCGGTGAGGGTGGTCTCGGTATCCCGTCTTTGATTGTTAGAAGGAAAGCCTTATTGCCAGACATGCTTCGAGATTTCTTCTTGAACCTAATTGTCTCTGGAGCTCTCTGATGCATAGTAGATATGGAGAATGGTCGGCTGCTATGCAGATATCTGCTCCCCGGGGTTGTTCCTCTTTTTGGAAGGAGGTTTGTTGCTACGGTCAGGCTATCTTGGACAATATCTCTTGGATGATCGGAGATGGTTCTCTGATTAATGTTATTCAGGATACCTGGATTTCGGAGCTTCCTCTCTCTCGGTGGCCCTCCTTTATCAGTGTTGAGACCCCTCCCAGTTTAAGGGTTAAGGACTTGATCTCCTCTGACCCTCCTGCTTGGCATATCCCCTCGGTGACCAGATTATTTGGTGCTGAGCTTGCCCGGCGGATTTTATCGATGCCGCTTCTTCCGGGTCGATCTTCTGATGCTAGACTCTGGCAGAGATCCTGTCTCTCTAAGGCTCCGACCAGGGATCTGATGATGATGTTTAGACCCAGCCTCAGCGCCTAGAGGACGCAGCGTGGATTTGGAAGCTTCCTACTATTCCTAGAGTTCAGTTATTTATATGGAAGCTTCTGTGGGGCTCTCTTCCTACCTGTGCTCTCCTATCTCGGAGAGGTCTTCCTATCCAGTCGACTTGCCCGCTATGCAGCTTAGAGGAGGAATCTATTGAACATGCTATCTTCATCTGCCCCACTGCTAGAAGGATCTGGCTTATGATGGGATATCCGGTCAGACATAATGGCGCGAGCTCCCTGCTTTCTTCTTTCCTTCTGGACCTTCGGAGGTGCCCCCAGTATAAGAAATGTCTCTGGGCTGTCACAGCTTATCAGATTTGGCTAGCAAGAAATCAGCTTATTTTCTCTGAGGACACTATCTCTCTTTATAAAACTGCTAGGAAGATCAGATTATTGGCGGCGGACTGTACTCGTATTGGTTTTGATATCTCTGGCCACTGGGGATCCCCTGCTGCTTCGGCAGCGAACCGGCATACGGTTTTTATCTCTTGGGAACCCCCCCTCCAGGGTTTATCAAAGTCAATTTTGATGGGAGTGTCCGTGGCAGAAGTGCAGGTTCCGCGTTTGTTATCAGAAGTCCTCAAGGTGACCTTCTGGCGGCGGGAGGCTTTGGTACTCTTGATTCCTCTGTCCCCATGACTGAGCTTCAAGCGGCTTGGGCGGGTATTTCTTATGCTGCCCGGGTTCTTCATGCTCAGAGGCTTTATATTGAGGGCGACTCCATGTCGGTTATTTCTTGGATCCAGATGCAGAATTGCCCTCCTGCTCTTTCTAATCCTATTTTATTGGATATTTGGGCTATTTTGCGGCAGATTGAATGCGTCCAGACCAGGCACATATTTCGCGAAGCCAACTCGGCTGCAGATTGGGTTGCTGCTTCTGTGGCTCGGCTTTCTGGCCCTTGGATCTTATCTCCGGATGACCCCTGCCCTGCTCCTTTGCAACAAATTTTGTATTCTGATCTAACTGGGCTGACTCACGCTCGACTTGTGATCGCCCGTTTGTTTCCAAAAAAAAAAAAAAAAGAAGAAGAAGAAAAAAAAAAAATCAGTGCATCTAAAAAAAATCTTCCTCAAAAGATTTCAGGACCTGAAGGCTGAAGCCCTTTCAGTTTTTAATCCTTGTCATGTCTGACGCTGGCTTTGCTGTCGGCACAAGAAATGGATAAAGCGGATTATGAATTTGAAACCATTTCCATTTGCCCATATATTCTTGCCGTGGCTCTCTCACCCAAGCACAATATGGTAGTTAACAGTGATTATGATCGACAACAAGCATATCCCAACACGGATAGCAAAGATCAATGCTTTGTTCTCTTACCAAGAATAGCTGAAGAGCGTTCTCCAGACCCTTAAAATCTCATCTCTTAGAAGATCAAGCGCCTCAAAACACAGCTTCTCCATGACAGAAATCCAATTACTCTCCCATGAAGAAAAAGCGCAAAGGGAAAACAACGAAGTACTCTATTCCTTTCTTCCACTTGGGCTCTCCAGCATCGCAATCGGAAACCACTTTGCTTCGGAATCAGGCTTCGGTTTCCCGCAAAGAGCTCTGCTAAATTGCCGCTTCTGGCGGCAAAGCGGACCAAGACGTAGTGGTGCCATGTTCGACGGTGCCACTGGTATTTAAATATTTAATACCCAACGATCGATAGCGACCATCATCCAATCTCTTCCCGAAACTGACTTGGATGACCCATCAACCAAGCGCATTTGAACCAGATGCTTCCCAAAGGCATGCTGCCATGACAAGAGATTAATCCACGACCGCAACTTCCTCCAAAAGGTGAGAATTCTATGACAAGTTGACTCTTTTAAGTTAATTCTTACTGAAATTAACCAAATACTTTTGGAACCCCAGTTGCAGGGCCTCCTCCTGCTGAGAAGTCTTAGCAGATCAAAGAGAGCGGCCTGCGGCGGGAACCATGAGCCACCACGAGGACTATCAACTCAAAGACACGAACCCGCTGCTCGGAGAGCGATGGCCCGCCGGAGGAGCTCGGGGTGGCGGAGTCAATGGGTGGCTGAGCAGCGACAAGTTCACGAGCACGTACGACCTCGTGGAGCAGATGTACTACCTCTACGTGCGGGTCGTCAAGGCCAAGGACCTCCCCACCAACCCCATCACCATGAGCTGCGACCCCTTCGTCGAGGTGAAGCTCGGCAACTACAAGGGCAGCACCACGCACTTGGACAAGAAGGTCAACCCGAGTGGAACCAGGTGTTCGCCTTCTCCAAGGAGCGCATCCAGTCGTCGACGCTGGAGGTGTTCGTCAAGGACAAGGAGATGGTGAGCAGAGATGACTACGTGGGCAAGGTCGTGTTCGACCTCAACGAGGTGCCCACCAGAGTCCCCCCTGACAGCCCGTTGGCCCCGCAGTGGTATCGGCTGGAGGAACTTCGCGGAGAGAGGAAGGTCAGGGGGGAGATCATGCTCGCCGTCTGGATCGGAACGCAGGCCGACGAGGCCTTCCCGGAGGCGTGGCACTCCGACGCGGCCTCCGTGCACGGGGAGGGAGTGACTAACATCCGGTCCAAGGTCTACGTCTCCCCGAAGCTCTGGTACCTCCGAGTAAACGCCATCGAAGCCCAGGACGCCCAACCGAACGCCAGGGGCCGGACGCCGGAGGTCTTCGTCAAGGCGCAGGTGGGAAACCAGGTGCTCAAGACGAAGATTTGCTCGGCCACCACCCTCAACCCGCTCTGGAATGAGGACCTCATCTTCGTGGTGGCGGAGCCATTCGAAGAACAGTTGGTCCTCTCCGTGGAGGACCGCGTGAACCCGAGAAAGGACGACGTGCTCGGGAGAGTCTCGCTGCCGCTGGCATTGTTCGAGAAGAGGCTCGATCACCGGCCCTTCGTGCAGTCCCGCTGGTTCGACCTGGAGAAGTTCGGGTTCGGCGCGCTGGAAGGCGAGACGAGGAGGGAGCTCCGGTTCGCAAGCAGGATCCACCTCCGCGTCTGCCTCGAGGGGGCCTACCACGTCATGGACGAGTCCACCATGTACATCAGCGATCAGCGCCCCACCGCCCGCCAGCTCTGGAAGCAGCCCATCGGAATCCTCGAGGTCGGCATCCTCGGAGCAAAGGGGCTGCTTCCGATGAAGATGAAGGACGGCCGAGGAACCACCGACGCCTACTGCGTCGCCAAATACGGGCAGAAATGGGTCCGGACCAGAACCATGGTCGGCACCTTCAGCCCAAACTGGAACGAGCAGTACACATGGGAGGTGTTCGACCCATGCACAGTCATCACCATGGGAGTGTTCGACAACTGCCACCTCGGCGGAGGGGGCCCGGCGGCGAGAGACACAAGGATAGGGAAGGTCAGAATCCGGCTCTCGACGCTCGAGGCCGACCGAATCTATACTCATTCATACCCTCTCGTAGTGCTCCAGCCGTCGGGGTTGAAGAAGATGGGGGAGCTTCAGCTGGCGGTGCGCTTCACCTGCCTCTCGCTGCCAAACATGGTGTACCTCTACGGCCAGCCGCTGCTGCCCAAGATGCACTACCTGCACCCCATCACCGTGAACCAGCTGGACAGCCTGAGGTACCAGGCGATGAGCATCGTCGCGGCGAGGCTGGGCCGGGCAGAGCCGGCGCTGAGGAAGGAGGTGGTGGAGTACATGCTGGACGTGGAGTCTCACATGTGGAGCATGAGGAGGAGCAAGGCCAACTTCTTCAGGATCATGGCGCTGCTCTCGGGGATGATTGGCCTCTTCAAATGGTTCGGCGATGTCCGCCACTGGAAGAACCCAATCACGACGCTGCTCGTCCATGTGCTGCTGCTGATACTGATCGGCTACCCGGAGCTGATTCTGCCCACCGTGTTTCTTTACATGTTCCTCATTGGGCTATGGAACTATAGATACAGGCCCAGACACCCACCTCACATGGATACCAAGCTCTCATGGGCGGAGGCTGTCCACCCGGATGAGCTTGACGAGGAGTTCGACACCTTTCCGACGTCAAGGCCCCAGGATCTGGTTCAGATGAGGTATGACAGGCTCCGGAGCGTGGCGGCGAGGATACAGACGGTGGTCGGAGACATGGCGACACAGGGAGAGAGGCTGCAATCTCTGCTGAGCTGGAGGGATCCAAGGGCAACTTTCCTCTTCATAATCTTCTGTCTTTGTGCAGCCCTGGTGCTGTATGTGGCTCCCTTCAGGATGGTGGCTCTGGTGGCAGGCCTCTATACGCTTCGCCACCCCAGGTTTCGGAGCAAGTTGCCGTCGGTTCCTAGCAATTTCTTCCGGAGATTGCCGTCCAGAATCGACAGCATGCTCTGATGCCAAAGCCAGAGATCGTGATTTCTTTCTTCCCATTTTCCCCCCTTCTGAACTTGTGTTGTTTCTTGTTCATTTCTGCCAGCGGTGTCAAGTCCTTTCCACACTGTTTCTTGAAAATAAGAGCTGAAAGTTGCGCCTTCCAAGCGCTTGAGTAGGTGATGTATTGATTGATCTATTTGTTTGTGATAACAGTTTTGTCGGCCTCTCTCCCCATAGCATTTCACCTCGACATCAAGTTTCAATTTCAAGCATGCAACGAGTCATTAATAACAAAGTACGCAACCGCTAAAACGAGGGAAAAACCTCCACAAAAAATGAACAAACATGTTAGGATTATTCGATCATAACGCCATAAATGTTTATATTGCAGCGAACTAAGGGAGATATACAAAGCTGCATAATAATCGCAGAGAAAAATGGCCAAGAAGAGGAAATATTTTCATTCTGAAACCGGTTAAATCCTGCAAACTTCAAAAATGATGCAACACAATTCGGGAGATTCAATATGCCGCAGTCCCAGCTGAATTAGATAGCAATAGCCAGAAGATAAATTCACCACATCCCTAAAAAACTGTTGTTGAGATTAAATGACCGAAACAAATAAACGATACTTTCTGCACAAATCGCTAGAAGCCTTCAAAAAACAGGGCAAAAAAAAAAATAAAAGCACTGTAATTGTAGTCTTCACAATTCACATTTTAACAGAGCGCTTAACTGATTAAAATTTCTCAATCGACTCACAGGATTAAACATCAAACAGAGTCCAAGTTCCTTCTTGATATTCAAAACTGAAAGTACAACCATCTAGGCTGAATCTAAAATAGAGAATTTTGGAGGGGTAAAGATTAGGGCAAACGCCTTGCCTTCTAGAAGACAAGCTCATGGGGTTTCATGCCTGACCTAAGTGAAAATCTAGCACCGAGATAGGCCTTCAAATCCGGAACTGCTTCAATGGCTTTAATCAATGCGCTGTCCACAGCCTTCTGATCATCCTTCTTCTCTTGTGGGAGTGCTTTCTTTTCCTACATTTTACAAACACAAAAAAGGAAAAAGAAAAAGAGATCATGAGCAAGAAACTAAATATAACGTAACAACAAATGGTCAGTAGCATAAAGAGTTGAAGTTAAACCTCCTTCTCAGTCTCAAAAAATTCACTTTCCCCCTTCTTCTTCTTCTGTTTCTTTTCCTTGGAGAAGTACTTATCATCAAAC
>UESW01002066.1:96024-127626 GCA_900491605.1 Calamus simplicifolius | reverse complement strand
CCAAGCCCTAATCCCAATTGGCCACGACCGATCCCGGACCGTTGCGATCGGTCCGATTGGCAAAGATCCGACGGTTGTGATCGATCCAAGCCCTGATACTGATTGGCCACGACCGATCCTGGACCATTGCGATCGGTCCGATCGACGACGATCCGACGGTTGCGATCGATCCAAGCCTGATCCCGATCGGCCACGATCGATCCAGGACCATTGCGATCGGGACGATTGGAAAAGATCCAACGGTTGCGATCGATCCAAGCCCTGATCCCGATCGGCCACGATCGATCCCATGAAAGATACTGCAATATTTTTGACAGTTTTGGTTCCAGGACCATCAAATCCAAAGGAAAAGATTGATGTCTTCTGCAACCGTTGGTGGCCGAATTGAAAATGTTGTGGGAAACAGGAGTCGTAGCCTACGACATTTCTATGAAACAAAATTTCTTAATGAGAGCTGCTTTGATGTGGACAATAAGTGATTTTCCGGCATATGCAATGTTGTCTGGTTGGAGCACTGCTGGACGTCTGGCATGCCCTCATTGCATGTATGATTCGGATGCATTTACATTGCAGAAGAGTGGTAAGCAGTCATGGTTTGATAACCATAGGAAGTTCTTGCCCCCAAATCATCCTTACAGGCGTAACTTGATCGCCTTCCGGAAGAACAAAGCAGTCACAAAATTTGCCGAACCGGTTAGGTCCGGCACGGATCTATTTGATTCTATAGAGCATTTGGGGTTGATGTATGCATGGGAACCGGATGCAGATAGAATAAATGGCCGTATATGTAAAGAACATAACTGGAAGAAGCGAAGTATATTTTGGGATTTGCCTTATTGGAGCACATCTGGATGCATATCATATAACATTTCACGGTGCCAAGATACTGCAAAGTCAAGAGAAGAACTTAATCAGTACTGCAGAAGAGGTGATTTGAGAAGGAGTGCCGATGGGACCTATCCTAAAGCATGTTACACTCTTGACAGAAATTCACGAGAAGTTTTATGTAACTGGCTTAGAGGGTTAAAATTTCCAGATGGTTATGCCTCAAATATCGGTAGGTGTGTGGACATGCATAAGCTCAAGTTGTTCGGCATGAAGCACGCATAGCTGGTCTTCCGTGTCAAGTTATCGCTGGAGTGTATCTTTCGAGAGGTAAATATATCATTAATACGATGTTGAGTATTTCAAATATTATTTCATTGCAAAAATTCGTTAATTTTTTGTTGCAACTTTACATATAGGTATTAAGAAGTTAAAAAATAATGTGCGTAATAAGGCAAGGGTTGAAGGTTCTATATGCAATGCACACTTGGTCGAAGAAGTTTCAGCTTTTGCCTCACATTACTTTGAGGGTCACGTCCACACGAGGAGCCGAAATCATGGTCGTAACGATGACGTATGTGTGGACGAAGCAGAAGCTAATGACGGTAGAATATCAATTTTTAAAGCTATCGGCCGTTCATTTGGTGGGCAGAAGTCAAGAAATCTTAGCGATATGGAGTAATGCAGCACATTATTACATCCTAATGAACTGTAGAGAAGTCGATCCATATATTGAGTAAGTGTATACTTCAATGCTAAATTAAAATTTAATTTAAATTAAATACCATAATATTTAATTTCTAACAGTAGTTTTCATCCTTTTCATCCCATAAGGATGTTTTGTGATAGACAACGACAGATGAATCCCGACATCAGTCAAGTTGCAATTGGGCAGAAATTAGAAACGGAGTTTGCTTACTGGTTTTATGAATTTGTGAGTAGTATCACTCAATCAATTTCGATAATGGCTTTTATTTTTTGAATTGGATGTCAATAGCTTATTAATTTATAGGTCAACGGTCCATGGTCCACAACCGACAATATTTTCATTAAATGTCTATCGCAACAACCTCTACTGGCTATTTTGTAAATGGGTACAAATTTCAGATTGAACGATTAGCAGCTTCAAGAGGCACGCAGAACTGGGGCGTGTGTGTAAAGGAGAAAGTGTTGGAGCAAATATGCAGGATTATTATGGAAAGTTAGTAGAGGTGGTTGAAGTTGAATATCCCGGTTGGCCTATGAAACGAACCGTATTGTTTCGTTGTGATTGGTTCGATCCGATAGTTCCTGTGGGCAAAAGGGTTCATAACGACTACAATTTGGTTGAAGTGAACCATCGACGAAGATTGCAGAAATATGACCCATTCATCCTTGCATCCCAAGCTCAGCAAGTCTTTTACTGCGGATATCCAAGTTTGCGCAACGACAAGCGAGATTGGTGGGCCGTTTCTAAAATCGTCCCACGTTCAACAATCGTATTAGAGGAGAGTTCATCAAGTCAATCAGCCGAGTGCCCTGCATTTCAAGAGGATGAGATGGAAATGCATGCAATTGAGGACGACACAAGGGCTCCTGAAACATCACTTAGAGATCCAAATGGTGATGTCCAAGAAATTGCGGATGCAAATGTTCGGTTTCCTTCCGATGATAATGAAACTGATTCGCAATCCGATACGGCATCGGATGTTGAACCAACATTTCACGAAACAAATGACACCGATTAAACATAGAGGTTTTTTAAATTTAACTTTTTTTATAAGTGTTAAATTTTTACATAGTCAATCATTAATCGTAATTTATTGTGTGAATCTTTAGTATTTTCAGTATGACGGGCAGAGGTAGATCTACCGACGACAGACGGACATAGTTGCTGCTCAGATCACATACATGGAGATGGAGAGTTTGGATCTCCAGCAGTTCGATCTCACCAGTATTACCATCCAGCCGATCGGCACAGACCTCCGAGAGTTCTTCCACCATCGGCCGCACTGTACTTCGACTTGATGCTCAGGGGATGTAAGTATATACTAATTAAAAATATATGTTTATGTTTTTAAGTCAATTACTTATAATTGCATTTTTTTAACAGATTTCATTGAGCAGCATCATGTATCCAGCCACATCAGCGCCGTATTTCAGAGGCGTGCAGATCCCAGTGGCTACGATTGGCGCCACGTATCTCCAGCCACGAGGGAGTTTTATTTTTCTGAGTTTCAGGTAAACTTATTAAATACAATTTATCAGTGATATAAAATTTCTTAAACTTAATAAATTCAGAAACTAACTGTTTATTTTAATGCAGAAAAAGTTTACGTGGGATCCTGCCAGCCATGATGCCATTAGGGCAGCATGGGAGGCTCTGACGCGACGCCGATACTCCGACATGCTTCATCGTTGGAGGTCGGGTCAGCGTCCTGCGCACGTGCCAGAGGGTATTTGGCACGAGTGGCAGCAGGCCTGGCAGTCCGATGGCTGGCGCAGGAGGTCCGCATCAGCCAGCACGAACCGCCGATCTGAGAAGGGCGGTCCTGGCACGGGTCTCTCCCGCATACTTCGGGCTCCATTTCGATTCAGGAGCACAGACGGCGTATGGTAAGAAAACATAAATATTTTAATTACTATTTTAGTTATTTACAAATATTTGTATTATATTTTTTTTATTGTTAGTCTGAGCAGGAGGGCGGAGATCCTGGTGAGTTTCGTCTATTCAGGGCGACACACACCAGGAGGGACGGTTCCTGGGTCGACACGCGATCACGGGAGGTTGCGGTAAGAAATTAGATTTATGTAGTATCTGTTTAATTTCTAAAATTTTATTTCGAGAAATTTATTAACTCATTTATTGTTGATTTCATAATTCAAGACACGAGTCGAGGAGCTTCGCTCCCAGGCATCGCAGGTCGACTCTACTGATGGGGAGACGCCCGTCGAACTCTCAGCAGAGGAGAGTCGACGTGTGTTTTTGGAGGCTGTTGGTGCCCAGCCACGAGACCGCAGGGTCTATGGTCTGGGCACTAGAGCTTCTACATATTTTTCCCATCAGGCCTCCAGCTCGCGAGTTTTGGTGATATTCCTCCCGAGCGTTAGACGACTTCGGAGATCTATTGCAGAGGAGGAAGGTTCGAGCAGGAGAGGTTCGGATGCGAGGCCTCAGGAGATTGCAGAGCGAGATGAGATCAGTTGCGGATATGGTTAGCCGCTTGTCGCAGAGTCTCCCAGCCTCTGCAGCCTCCATAGCCGCCTGCAGACACATGATGTATTTTTTTCACTACTTGATATATTTTTTTATTTTTTCTGTTTTATATATGAAATTTTAAATAATTAATAAAATAAATTTTTATCTATTTTTGAAAATTTTGTAATGGTTGTTTTGGTCAATTGTATTAGCAAGTTTAATTTATATTATTTATTTTTTTAAATAAATAAATTAATTTACTTTAAAAATTTAAAATTAATTTATTTTGCTTTTTTAAAAATAAATAAATTAATTAGCGATGCTATTTTTCATTGCAATAAATTTAAAAAAATTAATAATTATGTTATTTTAATTTTTTTTAAAAAAAATAATTAACTAGTTAGCGACACAATTTTGACAAGATTTTATGTTGCAAATATTTTTTAAAATTTATTTTTAATGTAGTGACGCATTAGTATGCGTCGCAATTATTTTTAAAAATTAAAAATTAATTTATTTATTTTTTTAAAATATAAATTCATTAATTAGCGATGCTATTTTTTGTCGCAATTAATTTTAAAAAAATTAAAAAAATTTTTTAATTTTTTTTAAAAAAATAAATTTATTAATTAGCGATGCAATTGCGATGAGATTGTTCGTCACAACTATTTTTTAAAAAGATTATTTTTTAACTAGCAATGCATTTAGTATGCGTTGCGATGCATTTAGTTGCGTCGCATATTGCGATACATTTAGTGCGTCGCAGAGAGTCGCTGTTAAGCTAAATGCGTCGTAATATATTGCGACACATTTAGTGCATTGCAGAGAGTCACTGTTAAGCGAGCAACTGCGACAAATTAAGGTTGCGATGATCATTTTAGCGACACCTTAATTGCATCGCTGAACAAGCTATAGCGATGCATTAGCGACGAATTTTGGTGTCGCTATATTTTAATTTTCTTGTAGTATATTGGGGAGGTTCTTATTCCATTCTGTAAGACTAGCATTAAGAAAGTTCAACGCCATCATTTTCCTCTCATCAGTCACATAAACTACAAGTGATTATTCCTAGACCTCTTTCTCTTAAGTTGCACAATAGCATGGCTTATTCAGTTATTTGATGTCAACAATTTTCATTTTATTTTTCTTCTCATGGTCATTTATCAGGCAGCTAGTTGCTTTTTTCTAACTTTATTATGGAGCCCATTATGGATGCAGCTTTTCTGTGCATGCTATACATATAGGAGAAAAAGTTTACTTCTTTTTTTAGTATGCCATTAAAGCTCTATCACGTAAGGAAGATATTTCAGATTCCAGGTAATGTACGTGCACTACATAGAGATTTAAGAATAACAACGCTAAAAAAGTAGTTTACCGACGCTTTCTTAGCATCGGTAAGCCATATTCTGACGCGTCTTGAAGCGTCGAAATAGCGTCGGCACAGCATATGTGGAAAAAAAATTTACCGACGCTTTTGGAAGCGTCGGGAAAATTTTTCCCGACGCTTCAAGAAGCATCGGTAAATCGAAAATATGGCTCAGTGCAGCTTTTTTTTTAACCGACGCTTGTGGAAGCGTCGGGAAAAAAGGAGAATTTTTAAACCATCGCAAATATGGCTCAGCTCGGCTCGGCGTGACTATTTTTTTTCCCGACGCTTTAGAAAGCGTCAGCATCGGAAATCAAAAATATGGCTCAGATCGGCTTAATGTTGGCGCGACTATTTTTTTTAACGACGCTTTAAAATGCGTCGGCATCGGTAATAGGGCTCAGTTTTAAGCCGCGTCAAGCTGTAGCTGTTATGTAATAAATATATGCATTAAATAGCTATCAATAGCCGTTATGAATCATGAATCAGCTATCAATACCCATTATGAATCAGTTATCAATACACATTATTATAATTAGCTATCAATAAAGCCCAGCATCAATTGATACTTTGATACTTTGTCACTATTCTAGCACTTGAATAAAATTTAAATCACCTGCCATTAAATAAATGCTGACCACACCTGGCTTACCAAAGTGGAATGATAAGCTTTAAAAATATCATAATGCCAAAGCCCAGCATCAATAATTGCCGGCTTAATTGATTAATACATTCATCTTCAAGTAAGATGCCTCGGATACAAATTGAGTGGTGGTGAATACCTAACTTATTTCAACTGATGTGCAAAGTTCCAAACGTATCCACATTATGATCATTGTAGCAGTGTTCATATTAATATACTCTATTACATAGCTGCAGTACATCCCATCAAAAAAAAAGTACAAGTTTACAAATAAAATATTACAGTGTTGTTATTAGCTGTTACACAGTGAACAACCTTATGGCAATCCTTGGCAGCTACAGATCAAGATAATTACATACCATCTACAAATCAAGATCATGGCGGAGGATACCTCTACCCTCAGTTTTATGACCATCCATTACCTTAATTTCATCATCCAGATTTCTATAAATTAAGGTAACTAACATCCCATGATATCCTGCAACAGTAATAGCATACATCTTTGATTGGCACAATATATAAGAAAACCACTAATAAGTCCTGTGTCATGCAATATGAAGTGGCAAGGCATACAATTAGAGCATACAGCTAAGTAGAAATGTTTATATGTAGCAGTCTGCAAACAAAATTTAAAAATACATGAAATGAAAGATATAATAAAAAAAAAGCTGATGTCAATGATCTGCAGGAGGAAGGTTGTCACCCTGTCCGTGAGGATTTGATGCTCCAGGAGCCTATAAGAATAATTAAAAATATTTAATTTGCTCAACTATCAATTACAATATATTAGATAAATAATTGATTTAATATAAAAATATATAATTAATAATATATGTATTTACCTGATGTGGAACAAACATCTGTACGATAGATGTAAGCCGCTCAATGTGCTCTCTCATAGATTCCATCGCTGCACGATCGTCGGCACGGCTCCGTTGCATCTCCTCCATCGCTGCTCTATCGTCTGCACGACTCCGTTGCATCTCCTCCATCGCTGCTCTATCTGCGATACGGCTCTGTCGCATCTCCTCTATCTCCTGCTGAAGTTTGTGAACACCATCTGCAGCATCTGAAGCATCATGTGCACGTCTACTCATCTCAGATATCTGAGTGGGGGTGACTCCAACTCCATAACCCCTCACTCGACCGTAGCGCTCCGGCCCCATCAGCTCCGTAAACACCTCGGCCTCAATGCGACTACTCTGCGTAGATGCTGTAGAGTCGTCGACACGCTCAGCAATAAGAGCTGTAGCTCTTTCCTGTATTAATTTAAAAAAAATTAGTTAGATCTTACTGAATAACAAAATCAAATTAAAATCATTGTATAAAATAAATTATAATAAATAATTACATAAAAGTCTCTCGACTCATCTCTGACAAAAGTGCCATCATCGTGAATATGAGTCATCCGATAAAACTCCACCTTACGGGGTTCTCGTCCATGCTCATCCATCTACAAGAAAAATTATAAATATCGCAATATGCTTTCGTATACCTTTAGGGATGATGCAATTCAAATTAATTTCAGGTCATAAATAGAGCCCTACCTGGAAGTACTAAAACCACTGGCCACTGGCCACGAAAAGTAGGCAAAGGACAAAGGAATAGAATACATTCCTCCCCTAAGAAAGCATGAAAAAATGCAAGGCATTGTGATGGAAGAAACATCAAGTAAATGGGGAAAAGCATCACAATACCTGTCAAGAAAGCACTCTGAAGCAAGTTTAAAAGGAACAGAACAAAACCCATGCAACACCTACCTCTTTTGCTAGTTTAATTGGTTTCTCAAATATAAAACACCACTACATGGAGGAAACTTCTCAAACATTTCTTTAGCTAAAAGAGTCTAAATGGTTATGTGATGCTTACGCCGTGATGCATTTTTTTCCTCATATCTTTTCAGCAATGCTAGATTCCATATGGAAGTTGATTTCCAGCATATTCATATCTTTTCAGGATAATATGATCCTAAGTTTCCCTGACTGCCAGAATTACTTCCTTGACACTGAAAACTACACTGATGATGGTTATTTAGTGAATATTTGGTGTTACAATCGTTGGAATTGTATGGGCATCTAAACAGCTCTTGAGAATGTTTTGAATAGTCGGGATGTCCACCTGCTATCCTGAGGCAGGCTCTGTCAGGGTTGCTGATGGGGAGGTTCTAACTCTGGAATCCAATTACAGCAGCACCCAATTGCATACTGGAGTTATGGGGCTCTTCTATATATTAGTAGCTGAACCACAACCACAGCCAAAGACCTTGCATTCCCTCAGCTTTCCAGTCTCATGTAAGACCTCTCTATATTATTCTTGCTGATGTATTTAAGATGTGGGGTTTCAGTAATTTAGCTGACAACTGCAATTTCACTTAATTAGTATGAGGATAGAGCAGTGACTGACAAAGACAAAAAAATTAAACTTCTGTTTGGATGCAGGGGGTTTGGAGTTGCCAAAGAAAACTTGGGCATACCTTCTTGCTGGTGGAATTATGGCTCTCATTATGGGGATTAGTTATTGTCGAAGAGTTCATGGAGAAGCTTACCAGCGAGCAATTAGGATCTATATTTTACCAAAATAAAGTAAAGAAAAATAGGGCTGTTTCATATTCTCTATAGGCTGTATCTCAACCATGTAGCAGATTTCTCTCCTTCCTACTTCGCTATCCTGTGGCTTTTGAATGTGATTTTATGTCCTGGCTAAGAAAACGGACTCTTCTTTAATGGGCAAAAGAAAAATCTTGCTGAGAAAAAGATTGTGGAATGGAAATAAATCAACAAGGCATGATGAAAAGATCTAGCGATTGAAAATAAGATCTTTACAAACATATTATCCTAAGCAACCGTAGCATGAGCAAGAATTAAGTCATTATTTCAGAAAAGTAATAAATTGTGTAGGCTTCATGGAGAATGTATATTTGAAATAGCGAAAAGAAGCAGCTCCTGCATAGAGATTCTGCCTCAGAGAGTTAGAATCTCTCTCTCTCTCTCTCTCTCTCTCTGTAATGTGTTCTCTTGGCCTAAAGAAAGTCACTATGTCATTGGATTTTGATTATTCTCTAGATAATTTGTAATCTACAACAATACTAGAGTCTCAAGAAGATCTGTGGAGTCCTGGAATGACGTGAAACAAGTGATCTAGTCTTTTCTGGCACACAATGTTGTGGTGTACCTATCATTATTTTTTTCCATTGACAGGCAATGCAGATGTTTACCTATAAATCAATCCTAATCACTGATTTAACAAGGCCATCTCACATAGATTGATTCTAGTTGTATTCTTCCCTAAGGGCTCAACCTTTGAATTTGAGAGGAAGATATAAAAAATAAAATTTCGGATTATAATAAGTAAATGATTTGATATAAAAAATATAAATTTATATAATTAAGGAACATACGAACTCTTGTCTGACTCGTGCATAACTCTTGGATCCCGATGTATGAGGAGCAGACAGGGCTGCTCGTGCAGCTTTACCAATATTAGAATATGCCTGCAAAATTAAATAAATATACTTGTTATATTCCGAAAGTAAAGCATATATGTATATAATGTACAATAAAAATCAAATATTTTAATAGTATCTTGAAATATTAAATTATAAGATACCTGTCCCCTTTCTGAGAACCAGTAATGAACCAACTCCATCCATTGATGAGGGGGTACATCAGGAGGACAAGTACCAACTACCTGCTCCTCGGTCATATCCGGCAACTTGTGCTTCATTTTCAACTGTGCCTTATATTCTTTCCATTTTCGATTGAGAGACTTCATTACAAAATCATGAGAGGATGGAGGTAGTAGAAACTTGGCCTGCAAAAGAAATATCATAGAACCATTGCAGCATGCATCAAGGCTTATGCTAGCTTTTGATCACACATACTAATATTTTACTAACCATTTAACTAAGGAACTAAGGACGAAATTCATGATGGTTAAATGGATCATATAGTGAAAAGATATATATAAAAAATATTTAAATATTCATTCATACTCGCTCCTTTTATTTATAAATATAAAGATATCATCATTCTAAAACATGTTTAGACAAGTAAGACAGCGCAAGGAATCAAATATTTGTGTTATTTCAGCCTATCTGTATCAGATTTTGAGCGATTTCAACTTACAAAGGAAAAGTTAAACATATATTGCACTTTGTCATGGTAGCTAATATTCAAGGTTAGACATGTTTCGAGTTCGATTCGTCTTTGAAATCCTTAATCCAGCTCAATGTGGCTGGCGGAGAAGGTCTCAGACCATGAAATCCCAATGACGCACAATGAAAACATTAAGAAAGCTAATAGAAGGATTTTAAGCCTCAAAGGATCCCAACCAGAACCAGTTTGTGTCATGCATAAGAAATGGCAAGGCACAAAACGAGCCAATATGATACAACAAGAATTTGCAGAACCAGTTTGTGTCATGCGCAAAAGACACAGGCACTTTAATCCAGTGCTTTGAATCAGGTAAATGCACCTGTGCAGCATGAATAAACCTAACAGCAAAGTTTGGAGATATCTTTATGCACTGATCTCCCAATACAATTCCTTTCTTCCATTCAAATCCAAATCCCAAGCATCAAAACAGTTCTAAAAATTGAAGCAGATATTAACAGTTCTAATGAGAAATCCAGAACTCAGAAGGATGATCAAAAAAATGTCTTGGGCGTAATGAACCATTTAACCATCAGAAGGATGGAGGTAGTTAATAAGTGAACATAAAAAAAGTCCTTTTACCTTATCAACAAGGTTGGACGATGACCTTAATCCATAACCCACATGTGCATATGAATAAAGCAACAAATTGAGGCCCAAAATAAAGGTATATCCAAGTGTCATAAGTTTGAAAGCTCTGATATTTATTATAAAGATTTTAACTTTGGAATGTAATGTTCAGATCTTTTAAAGTGCAGATTAGAATATCTAATCGAGGTGATACAATGGATAAACATTTT
This sequence comes from Calamus simplicifolius, assembly GCA_900491605.1. NCBI lineage: Eukaryota > Viridiplantae > Streptophyta > Magnoliopsida > Arecales > Arecaceae > Calamus > Calamus simplicifolius. The sequence continues at coordinate 116,663 of UESW01002066.1, read as the reverse complement.
ATGTGGTAAAATCATCAACTACTTCAGAAAAACACTGCAACTATGGACATCTGCACTTAAATCAGGAATATTGCAGCTATCAAAACTCAAACTGCTATTGAGATCCCATGAGAAAGCTTATAGGCATCAAAATCAACTCGTATCTTTGAATCATGAAAGAAGATACATGATTGTGGTTGTTGTGAGTACCACAGGAAGTGAGACAACAACCTGCAATCAAGTGAATTGGATAGCATTTTAGCCATGTTAGGAGGTAAAAGGGGACAAGCACCACATAAGAGAAGATTGGTCCAGTGGGGTGAAAAACTTTAAAAAGGCAAAGTTTGCTCAGCCATTTAGTCTAATAGAATCCATATTCCATAAATCATATCAAAATAAATGCACTAATTGAGAAACTCAGCCTAATTAGGTCTAATTTTAGCTAATTGGATCTAAAGTTGGTATTTTGACTTAGTCAGTTGACTTAAATCCAAATGAACGGCTAAAAATTAAGTGTAGTTTCTAATAATAAGCTTAGGAGTAGCAGCAGTATAACTTAGTCATTAGACCAAATTACCAGCATCCAATTGATAATTATAGTCAATTGTATTAAATTGGGTCAGCTCTAACATTCAGATTCAATCACCTAGCATAATTGGTTTATAATTTCCATAAATAATATCAAACCCAATTCTCTAGCTTAGCCAGGTGGCTCAATTTTCAATCCTTTTCCTTTAATCATGTTCATTTGTATATAAATTTTAGACTTAGGCCCAGCTTTTAAGGCCAACTATACCCAAAACCTAATAGACTCAATGAATTTGCATCAATATCATATATAAACTTTTCAACAAGTGATTTGAGCCTGATATGAACTTCATCCGGCCTGTGGAAAATACATAGACCTCGGCCAGGCTTCAGCCTCTGGTCAAGCCAAGATTGAGCCAAGGTTCCAACCAGAGGCCAAAACCAGCCCCAAGCCAATTGATAACTTACCATGAAATCAAAGCAAAAGGGTCATCTTCCACCCAAAATCATCTCAAGGCTTCTCACATTCTACATTGCCACTCCATAATCTTAAATAAAAATCTTAAATAAAAATATTTCTAAGTGGTATGCATATATAGTAACAGCAATGTAAGAGAAAGTTACAGTTGGAGCCTTTACTGCTGCAGTATACAAAATAAGAAATGTGTAGATTCAAATTTTTACCTGCACAACTCGTAGAATCTCAGCTTTATAAGTCGGAAGCATATCATTCCACTTTGCATAACTCAGTGGACACAGCTGATGCCTCCGTGCAACTGTCCCTAAAAAGGAACTCAATAAGCTAGCGGCTTTTTTAATTGGCTGCCCTAGCTGATTGCACTCAATCACTATCTTCTCACCCTCACGCATCTGCCATACATCTCGTACTGCCATAGGCCCGCGTCTGCGTGTAACCCTTCCAGATTCGTCTGCATAAAAATAGATATAAGTATACTATAGTAAAAAGTGTAAAGAAATTTTATCAAACTAAATAAAAAATAAATTACCCTGAATGTGTAGCTCATCGTCTCCTACACCGACAGTAGGATCATGATGCCCCGAGGATGATGGACCTGCAATAGACTGTTGTGCTGAAGAAGTGGACGCAACGTTCGGTACCGAAGAAGGATCAGCATGAACCTCCTGTGCTGAAGCAGAGGTGCTAGCCTGTGTCCGTGAGCGCGGCATAATATCACCTATCATTTACATCAAAGTAAGAGTTAATGAAAATAAATATTAATTTAACTGAATAATTACTACAAAATCCAATACATTGCAAAATTTAATACCAATAAGAATCAAGCATTATCATTTCCTTCAAATTCTGTCCTAACCAAGGATACCGTGGCATGTACGTCATCAACCGGTACAAAACTGAATGGCATGGAATGCGTATAAGTGTCATCATCTTCCAGCTGCTTTCCCATATCATATAAGTCCCTAGGTTTTATTTTAATAACAGTAGCCCAATCTTTATCTTTTGCATCTTGTACAAAAAATACTTGACGAGCTTGAGAAGAAAAAATGAATGGATCATCTTTCAATAAGGCACCAGTATGTATCAACCTTGTAAAATTTACAAGTGTAAATCCATTTGCATCCTTTTTCAAACCCCTTGATGAGTTTATATCTACCCAATCACATCTAAATAATATGACTTTAAAGATTCCATAGTAATCTAACTCATAAATATCTTTTAGTGCACCGTAATAAGTTTTTTCATCTGCTTCCACCATAACACCGCTATTTTGTGTTCTTCTAAATTTCTCACGATCTTTAGTATGGAATTTAAAACCATTGATTATGAAACCATTATATCTATTGACGACTTTGTTAGGTCCTCGAGCCAGGGCTATTAATTCAGCTGAAAAATTTCTCTCCATCATCGTTGGTACCTAGAACATAATAAGGAATGTTAACAAGTTACTTGATGTTAAATCTATCCATATATTCTCTAAGTATATGTCAAACCTGTTTTGAAAGCCATGTAGGAAATAACTCGACTAACCATCGCTGCTCAATCCTTGAATTAGGTCGAGTGCTATGATTAGCTTGTCGCTGAGACATTAAAAATTCGCTGCACAATATTTACTTTGTTCATTTAGAATCTAAAAAAAATATGATATTTAAACTTGAAATGCAATAAATCATACTAACCTACGATAGTCAGATATTATCTCACTATGGAGTAACACATAACGATGTGCTTGTGCCATTGATTTATGATCCAATACAATAGTTTCAATTTTTCCCATTACTCTACCTGCAGTTGAAAACTTATACAATTCTGCATTATCTACGAAATCACTATACCGTTGAGGTCTGTTAAACACTGTCTCTACACCTTGAAGATATCTTGAACAAAATGTCAAACACTCTTCAGCAATATATCCTTCCGCAATCGAACCCTCTGGATAGGCTCTGTTTCGTACATAATCTTTCAATCGCATAAGATACCTACAATATAAATAATTTTATAAGCATAGCATAATTATGATGCTACTTCTATAATTTTAGTGTACCGAACAATACAATGCATCATACTCTATAGTGTACCTCTCAATAGGATACATCCATCTATAATGTACCGGTCCACCCAGCTTGACTTCCGAAGCTAAGTGAATGAGTAGATGTACCATAATAGTAAAAAATCCAGGAGGAAAAATCTTTTCCATCTGACAAAGTGTAATAGTAACATCAGACTCCAACTGATCAAGCTCTCCAGGATCAATAACTTTTGAACATAATGCCTTAAAGAATGATGATAACCGAATTATAACTGCAAGAACTTGTTTAGGCACTAATGATCTTGAAGCTAATGGCAAGATATCTTGCATCAATATGTGACCATCATGACTTTTGAGATTAGATATTTTCATATCTTTAAGGTGCACACACCTTGAAATGTTTGATGCATATCCATCAGGTACTTTAATATTTTTCAATACCGTAAGAAAATAATTTTTTTCTTGAGGAGACATTGCATAAGATGCAGGAGGCAAATAATTTCTATCATTAGAAACCATAATGGGATGAAGCTCTGGTCGGATACCCAATTCTTTTAAATCCAGTCGTGCCTTCATGTTATCTTTGGTCTTTCCATCAAGATTCAACAATGTTCCAAGTAGATTATCACAAACATTCTTCTCTATGTGCATGACATCAAGATTATGTCGAATAAGATTATGTTCCCAATAAGGTAAGTCAAAGAAGATACTTCTTTTCTTCCATATATGTTTGCTAGACTGATTTGTAGAAGCTATATGTACATCTTCCTCATTTTCTCTTTCCAAAAAGTTATCTGGATCTTCAAATACCTGTGCATCCATATTACTAATAGTCACTTCTGACAATCCTTCTTGATCATTCCTTTCTCTTTTTTTAGAAGACTTTGAGAATTTACCATATGTGTAATTAATGGAATCCATTTGTATACGAACATTAGTTCCAGAAGGTGGAACAGGTGCACATCCCAATTCTATGGTACCATCAAATAAATCTTTCTGAAAACGAAACGGATGATTTGGTTCTAACCATCGACGATGTCCCATATAACAAAATTTTCCTCCATGTTTTAACCAAATTGAATGTGTCGAATCTGCACAACAAGGACATGCAATCCTTCCCTTTGTACTCCAGCCAGATAAATTGGCATATGCTGGAAAATCATTAATAGTCCACAGCAAAGCTGCTCGTAGTTTAAATGTTTCACCATTTGAAGCATCAATTGCATCGACACCTTCCCATAATTGTTTCAATTCCTCTATTAAAGGTTGTAGAAAAATATCAATATCATTTCCTGGACCCTTATCACCTGGAATAACCATTGACAAGATCAATGAGGATTGTTTCATGCACAACCATGGTGGTAAATTGTATGGTATTAGAACAACTGGCCAAGTGCTATATGTAGAATTTAGAGTTCGAAAAGGATTGAAGCCATCTGAAGCTAAACCCAACCGAACATTACGAATATCAGAGGCAAAATCAGAATGCCTAGTATCAAATGCTTTCCATGCTAGACTATCTGCTGGATGTCTCAACATTCCATCCTTCGTACGCCCTTCATCATGCCATCTCATTAATGAAGCTGTTTTCGATGATGAATATAGCCTTCTCAATCGAGGAATAAGAGGAAAGTAACGCAATACCTTCGCCGGTTTTTTTGTTTTGTTCGTTACATCATCCTCATCCCCTTCACGAGTTATCCATCGTGAAGATCCACATACATTGCATAACTCTCGATCAACATTTCCACCATGATATAACATACAGTCTTTCGGACAACTATGGATCTTTTGATATCCAAGATCCAATTTGTTGACAACTTTCTTTGCTTCATAATAAGAGGATGGTAAACCGGTGCCTTCTGGAAATGCATCCTTTAGTAATTTGAGAAGCATGGTAAAACTCTTTCCGGACCATCCATTCAGAAATAAATGTATAAGAAAAGAGATCTTAGAAAATTTCAAACAACCCGGATATAATTGTTCATCTGATCTTTAATTTTATGGCTGACTGTAAATTGCATCTGATATAAGCTATGAATTTAATTGGTTTCATCTCTGATTTCAGTTATGTATCAATCCAATCTGCTAAGAAATTATCCAAATCATTTAAAGTTTAAACATCATTTCCAGAAATCACGAACTCCATCAAAATATTCTTTAGTATTTCTCGGTTTATTTATCCAACTTTTATCCATTTTAGGATAAATGATCGATAAATAACCAATTTTATCCAATATCCTGCACATATTTCATCATCATAAGTATCATAGAAGAACACATGAAGATAAGAACCATCACCAAGAAATAGCCCCACAACATTAATATAATGACAGAGACATTTGCATGTAAATTCATGAAAGCAAATGACAAGAATCGAAAAGGCATAGTTAATCTGACATTCTATAAATGATTCAGCAATGAAAGAATGATCCTTTGGAAAATTAGTTCAATAAAAATAATTGAAGAATTTATAACTATTCTTACAACTGCTCCGTGAAGCATCCATGCACATGCTATCCAACAGCCATTGGAGATTAGTAGCTTGATTTGATATACTATAATAGCAGGAATGAGCCAGTGGTTTCTCTAAATCAACGCAAAGTGATATACATTTTAGATTTACAGTGTGCAGGTATGTCAAGTAATTCCATGTTAATTGGGAGGTAGGATGCCCACCTTATTGCTCTTGCAACAAACTTAACGGAATCAGAAATTAGGCTGTGCAGGTCAAGCATGGCAAGTTGCAATCAAAGCAAATAATTCACAGGATCGAGCTGAGACCAAAATCAACTGGCTCTATTAGGGACCAGGTCAGTAAGGCTGGTTACATGGTATGATTGGTGTTTCATGTTTAAATCATAACTCATTTCTAGTTTTAATTGTTCAAATTGGTAAGCCTCGATTAATTTAGGCTTGAAAGCTTGATATAAGCTTGAATTGGTTTCATCTCGATTTAGTTATGTTCAAAATCTGCTAAGAAATTATCCAAATCATTTAAAGTTTAAAACATTTCCAGTAGTACTATATCACACTAACATTATCCAAATCATGCACTGAAGAAACAAAAGAAATAGTCAGATAAGATTAGATTTACTTCAGAATCTTTGATTGGTTTTAATTTTTGTGACAAAACAGTAATAACTGAGCCTTGATCTTTCACAAGCGTAATTCATGGCACTTTGAAACAAAATAGACTTGCAAGTGCAAGTTGACAAAGCATATTTAGGGACTTTAATGGAAGTAAGAGTTTTTCATCCTCAGAGACAGAGCTTAAAAGAAATCAGTGCATATCTAATCCTCACAAAACGGTTCCCCATTTTATAAAAACACCACTAAAGCCATCTCTAATATATGTATCAGGTTAGACATCAAGTAGAATAAGAAGTCGCAGGTAAAGTGAAATTCAGATGGCATCAAAGACTGCATCATTCTAAATCTTGCGGTCTAGAATATACATCTATATGCAATACATACATTTACCAATAAACTAAGATGCAAACAATTGGCTTATGATACACTCAAGAAGAAATGAATTCTCGGGAACTGATGTAGTTAATCAAAAAACTCAAGGCTTGCATTCAGACTGAAAGCACCACATAGAGGCGCTTGGTGGCAAGAATATGCTTATACAGAAAAGCATTGCTCATAATCTCCAGCTGGCGTGAAAGAAAAACAATTTGCTTAATTCATGCAGTATTCTCCACTTGCATGAGTGCAGCATCAAGGGAGAAACAACTAGTAGCATTTATGAGATGGATTCATTGAGTGAGTTATGCAGTGTTAACAGATAAAATAAGAACCAGAGTTGCCAAACTTAAATGACTACAAGCATATTAACAGATATTTGTCACATAACCAGCTTAACAAATTCCAATTAAATTCAGTTCTAGAAAAACTAGTAAAGAAAGTAATATTCAGGCAGTGAATCTGTACCACTATATCTAAGTGATTTTCTATTTGAAACCAAGAAGAGCGTATCCACAAACACTGTCATCATGATGAGGCACCGCACCACAAACAAGACAAGCGAAAAATGTACACCATGGCATAATTTTTCACAATTTCAAATCTACCTATTGTATACAAGCAAGGTTAGCAGTACCACCATTGTGACTCATGCTGGTCAAGTACTAGGTAAATATAGCACGTACCATTATCAGAACATGCAACATGGCACCATACCAGCCAGGTGCCAATAGATCGATGCAAATTAAGCCCAACCTGATTTTTGTTAGGCACAGGCTGGATTTTTCAACTCAATGCATCAGACTGGGCTTCAAATTTTCGTACCCAGAAAAACTTGGGCCAGCTCAATATTCACATTTTTTTAACCAGGCTGAATCAACCCTACCCAAACTATATAATATAATTTTTTACTTCATATTTATCATTTACCTTACATAATAATAATATTATATAACCTTTTATCTTAAAATTTGGGAAAAAGGAAAATGAGGAGAACCAAACCCTAATCCACAACCCACTCTCTCTCGTCCCTCTTCCCCCTCTTCTTGCTGACACAGCCCCACAATCCACCATGGCTCTCTCTCTCTCTCTCTCTCTCTCTAATATCAAACCCTTACCACGCTTACCCTCTCTCTCTCCCCAACCATCTTGCAATGAAGGATGACAAGAACGCCTATTAGCTTGGTTTGACCCAACTCCTGCACCCCATGTTCTCATTTCTCATCCCCTCTCCTCCATCTCCCCACCATCTCTTGAAAAGCTTTAGCAAGCCAGTAGTCCCTGTGGTAAGGATGTTGGCTTGGGTCTCTGTCCAAGGTTGGTTGGTTGATGCTAAGATGACCACATTGGCAAGAGCATCATGAAGACATGGAAAAGTAACATCATCAGGCCCTTCATCATTCCATCATCCTCTCTCTAGGTGAGGTCGTGCTCAGCCAAGCTACCTTATTGACCTAATTTATTTAGGTCTTTTGAGTTAGGCTTGGGTTTTCAAATTTGGTGCCAAGTCCAGATCAAGCTTAAGACTTCAGGCCTAACACCATGCCAAGCTGGAAATAATGAGGCATTCAAAACAAAGATCCACACACTTCATCATGATCTGTACTACTACAACATGCTTAGGAACCAAATATCACATGTTTTGGTGATCTCTAACTTATACATCATATAGACACAAAAATAAATTCTTAACATGATATAAGACCATATTTTGTTACGATTTAAGCATTAAAATCTATTGATTTTAACATGTATAGATCATGATCAACATGTGAATTCAAAATGCTTTATCATGCATTTTAATACATCAACACAATGGAAACCTTCCACTTGTTGCTTATGATGTATAGGCAATAGACATCAAAATGTGATTTTAGGGTACAAAGTTATGTGATTTTAGGTTATTAATAATTTTTAGCTGTATAGATCATGATCGACCATGTAAATCTTTGATTTGCATGACCTGTTATTAACTTTAGAGTCAAGAGGAATACATACCATCTCCTCACAAGAGGGGCAAAGCCCATCTTTAATAATAATATTAGTTTTATCTATATAACATTCAATTTCTAAGCTCTTCATATATGACATTTTGTTCTATAACATAAATGTGGTAGAAAGAACAAAAACACTCCCATGTTAGAACATGCTTGGATGCTTGTACTTGATTTTTTAAGTAAATGTTATCTTTTCAATTTTTAGTCAATTGATGTTATATGGTTAACTGTCTAAGTGCTTGTAGTTCATGATTTCTTTTTTTTTTCCTTTTAAAGCATGCAATTTGATGCTTCATTGATAAGCTTCTTAAAGCATGGATGCTCTTAACTTTGATTAGTTGTTCATGATATATTTCTTGGTACTTGATGGGAATTTGGACCTCATCTACGGCATCCCAAACCTGATGCACATATGATAGGTTGGGTCTTAACATACCCAAAGTCTGAACCCTGTCTTATGATATTCTTGTTACCCAATGTTTTAAAATGCAGTGTATATTGCTGCACACATGCCTTTGTACACAGATGCAATGACTCGACCACACCTTGCCTCATATGCAGTTAGTATTTGTGGTCATAGCATAAAGACAATCCATTAGAATAGATGACTGCATATACAGCATGATTAGCATTGCAGGGCTGCATTTGTGGGCAGGCTTAGCATCCTGGAGCCACATAAGCAGCTTACATTTATATGGGCCAATGCAAATGAAGTGGATAAGATGATGTTTAGTTTTTATGTAGGTTTCAGGAAGGCCGAATATGGGTATTGATCATGTCAAAATGTTGATTATATTGTCATTATTGCTATTAAACATTATGTACTAAGCAAAAAACACTAATTGATATTTGCCATTGTTATTAACATTGTAATTATGCATCTAAAAAATACTACCATATACACCTGCATCTGCAGTCCACCACATACGCATGATGCGCATGGTTTCAAATCTTAGTGAAGCATCATGTAGGATATCAAGACAAGTTACCATCTCAAGTATCAGGATGGGGTAGAACAGTGGCATGCCCCATTCCATGGAAAAACCAAGACTCCAATTGGGTTTAAAACCTTGACTATGCCATCCCTTATTTTCCTGCGAACTGCAACTGCTTTCTAAACAGTGTTTTACACAATTTCATACATGAACATATCCTTCAATGGGCTGGGTATAGAACAAAATTTAGACTCGAAACCCAACATGTCTAAGTATTGTCTCGATTGGCCTTGATAGCAACCCCTATTTTTCCTGGTTGACAAACTATTATGAGACATAAGAAAATTATGAGACAGTAATAAGATTGGCTCAAAATGTTCTGCTATGAGGAGCTCTTAGGCATACAAGGAGAGGGCAACAGTGGTGAGAGTGCTGACATAGATGTTTGGGAAGGGGTAGAGTTTGATTAAGTACATACAGTAAATTGTAGAAAAAAAATGAAGTGACACTCATGGTTGAATGAAATGTCTAGTAAAATTAAATGAAACATAGATTAGGAATTGTGGGAAGAGATAAAAAATGAAGCTGGATAATTTAAAGGAAACCTGAATTGAAGTCATGAATGTCTAAAAAAGACAATAACAGAAGATGAACCATTGATATGAACAACTGTTAACGATCAACAATGCCTAACCTGAATAGATAGGACATTGAGCGTTAGTTACCGTTGTTGTCAAACAATTGAAACTGATTGCCACATGAAGGAATTACTTTGAATGCTTATTTACCAAATGAGAATACTAGGTAAATAAGATAAAAACAATGTTACAATGAATAGCAATATATATAATTTGTCTTGTCGATGCTTGTGTTGCACCTGAATAAATATCAGAAATAGAAACGTGTTGTGAGAAGAAAACCTAATGAAAACTTTCTATATAATAAGAGCATGTTATTAGATAAGAATCTTAAATCAAAAAGCGGAAGGTACTAAAATTTCTGTACCACAGAAAAAAAAAATTAGGTGAAGTACAAAATCTTTCTTTGCTATTTGCTATTGGTAGAATAAATATTAGGGACTCGAGCAAACTTCCATACCCGAGCGTATGAAAAATTAAGGTTTAAGAAACATGAGAGCCATACCAGAGTTTATGAAAAATTAATGAGCCAGAAACCACGCAATCGGTGCTTATCTTCGTTGGGCATCTTTTTTGCAGCTAGCAGCAAATATTTCATGCAATTTGAGCACTTTCTATTTGCAGCAGTATAATGCTCCAAGTTCACTTACAAGCTCAATTAACTTGTTAATGAATTAAAATCATGTCATTCCAAAATCCAAGTAAAAATTAATTAACAACAAATAAATTTGAGTATATACACATAACATAATTATTTTTTTTTGCAATTCAAGCACTTTCTCTTTGTAACATTGCAACATTTGAAGCATATCTGCTAGCTTAATTAATTCATTAGCAGATTAAAATAACATGGCTCAAAAATCTTACTCTTTATCTAACCCTCAAGTGAAGCTCGACTATTTCTGCCAACCAAATTCCAGTGAGATCCAGACTCACTGATTCGGAAAGCTCTATGTTCGACCAAGAAGTTGAGAAAATAGAGCCGGTAACTGAGCTACAAAACCTATGGAAGGAAACCTAAAACTCAATAAAACCCATGGAAGTTGGAAGGTAACATGCTAGAACCCCAATCGAGACTCTCGAGCAATAAGCACGCAACCAGAACCAAAACAAACATACACAAATAAGATAAGGCAACGAAATGCATCACAAATAACATACCTGTTTCTCCCGGTTGGGTGCTGGCACCGTGAGGGAGAAGGCGAGAAATAAGTGGGAAGTTGGAAGGTCCTCGACTCTTATAATTCCTTCCACCAACTGTACGCACACTGTGAAGTGGCAAGGAGAACACCCAAAGCCAAATCAAAGGGAAATAGAGAGAAAGAGATAGAGAGTAAGGAAAGGTCCAAACCCTAACCATAGACAATGGAGTCGCCTCGATATCGTTGGATTGACGGCGAGAAAATCGGTGCCGCACGGAGAAGGAAGAGGCAGGGAGGAAGATCGGGCTGGAAGAGTTGCTCGGTTTGATAGAAGAGGGAGCAGGGAGAGCTAGGGCTTCGGACGAAAGCTCGGTTGAAGGAAAGCTCTGGGACGAAAGCTTGGTTTGAACAAAAGCTCTGAACAAAGCTCGGAACGAAAGCTCGGGACGAAAGCTCGGGACGACGCTTGAGAGGAAGCTAGGGCATTAGGGCATTAGATCTGAGAAAGATGCTCAAAAGGAAGCTACGGCCGGGAGAAGATATTTTAGGAATCCGATGCCGACGCAGACCAGACACTTTAAACAAGCGTCGCGACGATTCGGAATGATTCGGGCCTCTCCGACGCTACACCGTAGCGTCTGTAAAATAGGGTTGCTACACTGAAGTTTTGTTGTAGTGGTGTGTATATCTTGGAACATGGATTGCCGGCATTTTTGAGTTTAAACTGCCTAGTAATTTGACCAAGTCTGAATATGTATTCATTTTTGATATTGGATTTGTTGATGTCATATGGAAATAATTGAATCATACGGTCATAAATAATTTGGGCCAGGTGACAATAATGTTTGTGTGCTCACACAGGTGCCACACACAAAGAGAGAGAGAGAGAGTATCCATGTATCACATAAATATTGTTCAAATTCTGTACCTTTCATGATGTGCTTGCATTGATTCATCAAATTCTTCTTGATTTGATCCTATGCTCTACACATGCTAGGTATTCATCCAAAAAACTTAGGTTGCGATTGGTGCATTGCCAGTAATCCTAAATAGTAATATGGATTACCTACAAGATATATTACCACTGAATGGATTGCCAGTAATGTTGATTACTGTGTTTGATTGTCTGTAATATTGATGTTGATTATTGTGTTTGGTTGTCTGTAATGTTGATTACTGTGTTTGGTATACACAAGTAATGTTACAGTAATATTGATTATTATGTTTGGTATGACAAACAGATTACAGGTCATATAACATCAAATTTTCAAATAACCCTAAATCAAATTCATATAATAAATTAAATCTATTAAAAATTTTCAAAATACCTTAATATATATATATATTTAAGTAGAAGATACTAGATTTAATTATTTTTTAAGATTAAAATATATTTTTAATCTTTAAACATTTATTTAATTTTTTTATTCTTAAACTTTCAATTATCATAATTTATTTATTATTTTAATATTTTATTATATAAAATTAATTAAGATTAATAGAATAACTGATATAATATGATAATATGAATGGATCGATTAGTTTATAGCAAAAAGTAAGTTATTTTTTAAATTTTAAAAGTAATGTAATTGGACATTGTCAATTTTAAATTACTATATTATCAAGAAGACATTGCTAAGAACATTATTTTTTAAAAAAATTATAAAATAGAAATTAATTTTTTTAATTTTTTAAGTAAATTAAAAATTTAAAAATAGTAATTATAAATTAATTGATTAAATTAATTTAATAAAAAAGTAGTAATAAAAAATTTAAATTAAATAATTTATTTATAAATAAATTAAAAATTAAAATTGAATTAATATATTTAATTTATTTTAAAATATTTTTAATAAATAAATAAATAAATTTAAAAAGTAAAACAAATATATTTAATTAATTTTAAAATATATATATTAATTTATTTAAAAATATATTTAATTTAAATATATTTTTTAATATATTTAATTTATTTATTTGGTGGGTATTGAACCTATGAATGGTATAATCTTATCACTAAAAAAAAGTAAAAAATAAAGTGTTGTAACTAGAAGTAGTGCAGAAGCAGAGTTTAGGCCTATGGCTAATGGACTGTGCGAGTTGTTATGGTTGCAACATATTTTAATTGAGTTACCAATGCCAATAAGTGGACCAATAAAGCTATATTGCGACAACAAAGCTACAATTAGCATAGCTTATAATCTTGTTCAGCATGATAGGACCAAGCACATTGAAATAGATAGACATTTCATAAAAGAGAAGCTCAAGGAAGGAATTATTTGCATGTCGTTTGTTCTAACATCACAACAAATGGCTAACATTCTTACTAAGGGATTGTTTAAATCTAACTTTGATATTTGCATAAGCAAAATTGGGGCTAATTGATATCTACGCACCAACTTGAATGAGAGTGTCAAAAAGTTAGGAGATTTGTTTCTTGATTTATTTTTTTTCTGATTTCTAGTTTTTTTTAGTAAGATCTATTTTTTTCTTTTTTCCTCAATAAAATCTAGGTCAATAGGATCTGTATTCTTTAGCTAAAAATTAGGGAGTTAGTTAAGTGTTTATTGCTGCCCTAGTCCTATTTAATCGTGTATGCTAAACATTTGTGAGACATAATTGAATGAATAAATTTCAATCTTCTTTCAGAACAACTTTCAACAAATTATTTACTTTCTGAAGTTCAATTATTTGAAAATTTGTTATATTTATAAGTTATGAAGTGTCTTAATGCCTAGAGATATACAAATATTTTCATAACTTTTGACAACCCACAAATATATGGAATTTGGGTTTTTCTTTCTCATTATTTTGAGGATAAGTAAAATTTAGTAAATATCCAACTCTCAAAAATGACTGTGAGGCAAAAGGATATATCCAACTCTTTCTTAATTTTTTAGATCTTATATGCTAGTTTTTATGTGTTATTGCATATCTCCTTACATTATCTTAAAATGTTATCCAGCAAGTTCTATTGTTTATCACTGTATTTTCTTTTATTACTTTCCTGCATTGATAGTTCATTCTTTTTCTAACTGTCAAGCTTTATATGATTTGAAGAATCCTTTGGCTTTTTCACAAGAGAGGTTTATCTGAGTCGGAGATCAGCCTTCTAAGGGAGGTACCACATTGTTTTTTTGCATCTTACATTATTTTCCGGGTAGAAATGTTGATAGTTCCTGATCACTAGACTCACGGTCATTTTTTAGAGTATGCAGAACATGTGATATTGTATTTTTAGGCTGTAGGTATTGATAATCTTTGCTCAGATTCAAAATGGTGGTTTAACATGTGCAGGTAATGTTTTGTTTAACATATACATAAATTATAATTTTTCACTCGAAATTCTTGTACATATCTCACTCATGTTGATGACTGGTATTCTGTCATTGTCATGATGTCTTCTACATGGATAGAATGCATAGTAACATGTGAAAGTAGAACACATAGTAATGCTTCAAAGTAGTTGATCAAGTTTAATTTGAAGCATTGCTATGTGTTCTACTTTCACATGTTACTATGCATTCTGTCCATGTAGAAGACATCATGACAATGAAAGAATACCAGTCATCAACATGAGTGAGATAGGTACAAGAATTTCGAGTGAAAAATCATAATTTATGTATATGTTAAACAAAACATTGCCTGCACATGTTAAACAAAACATTTTGAATATGAGCAAATATTATCAATACCTACAGCCTAAAAATACAATATCACATGTTCTGCATACTCTCAAAAATGACTGAGTCTAGTGATCAGGAACTATCAACATTTTACTCGGAAAATAATGTAAGATGCAAAAAAACAATGTGGTACCTCCCTTAGAAGGCTGATCTCCGACTCAGATAAACCTCTCTTGTGAAAAAGCCAAAGGATTCTTCAAATCATATAAAGCTTGACAGTTAGAAAAAGAATGAACCATCAATGCAGGAAAGTAATAAAAGAAAATACAGTGATAAACAATAGAACTTGCTGGATAACATTTTAAGATCATGTAAGGGGAGATATGCAATAACACATAAAAACTAGCATATAAGATCTAAAAAATTAAGAAAGAGTTATATATCCTTTTGCCTCACAATCATTTTTGAGAGTTGGATATTTACTAAATTTTACTTATCCTCAAAATAATGAGAAAGAAAAACCCAAATTCCATATATTTGTGGGTTGTCAAAAGTTATGAAAATATTTGTATATAGGCATTAAGACACTTCATAACTTATAAATATAACAAAATTTTCAAACAATTGAACTTCAGAAAGTAAATAATTTGTTGAAAGTTGTTTTGGAAGAAGATTGAAATTTATTCATTCGGTTCTGTCTCACAAATGTTTAGCATACACGATTAAATATGACTAGGGCAGCAACAAACCCTTAACTAACTCCCTAATTTTCAGCTAAAGAATACAGATCCTATTGACCTAGATTTTATTAAGAAAAAAAAGGAAAAAATAGATCTTACTAAAAAAACTAGAAATCAGGAAAAAATAAATCAAGAAACAAATCTCCTAACTTTTTGACACTCTCGTTCAAGTTGGTACGTAGATATCAATTAGCCCCAATTTTGCTTATGCAAATATCAAAGTTAGATTTAAACAATCCCTTAGTAAGAATGTTAGCCATTTGTTGTGATGTTAGAACAAACGATATGCAAATAATTCCTTCCTTGAGCTTCTCTTTTATGAAATGTCTATCTATTTCAATGTGCTTGGTCCTATCATGCTGAACAAGATTATAAGCTATGCTAATTGTAGCTTTGTTGTCGCAATATAGCTTTATTGGTCCACTTATTGGCATTGGTAACTCAATTAAAATATGTTGCAACCATAACAACTCGCACAGTCCATTAGCCATAGGCCTAAACTCTGCTTCTGCACTGCTTCTAGTTACAACACTTTATTTTTTACTTTTTTAAGTGACAAGATTTTTCATTCATAGGTTCAATACCCAGATGTTGACCTGCGATCCGTTTCGGATCCTGCCCAATCTGCGTCTATATAAACTTCAATACTTCTTTGTTCATTCTTTTTGAAGAACAAACCTCTTTTTGGTGAAGATTTTAAGTACCTTAGAATTCGGTAAACAACTTCTAAGTGTTGCTTCTTTGGCGAGTGCATAAACCAACTGATCAGGCTATCTGCAAAAGCAATATTAGGTCTAGTATGGAACAAGTAGATCAACTTCACAACTAAGCGTTAATATTGAGATCGGTTAACTCTCTTCCTCCTTGCTTTTACCAAACTTTATATTTAGATCAATTGGGGTATCCACATGCTACATCCACTCATCCCAGTCTCATTTAATAAGTCCAAGATGTACTTTTGTTGGGATACACATATTCCCTTCTTCAATCGAGCAACCTCCACCTCTAAGAAATACCTGAGGGCTCTTAAGTCTTTGATCTCAAATTCTTTGGCCAAGTTTTCCTTTAATCAACTAATCTCAGCACAATCATTTCCTGTTAAGACAATATCGTCAACATATACTATCAAAACAGTTACCTTCCCATTATTTGAGTACTCTATAAACATTGTATGATTGGTTTGAGCTTGGCTATATCCCTATTGTTTTACTGATTGGGCAAATCTTTCAAACCTGGTCCTCGGATACTGTTTAAGGCCATACAAGGATTTCTTTAGTTAGCAAACCTTTGAGCCAAATTTTCCTTCAAAGCATGGTGGGATATCCATAAACACTTCTTTTAAGTTGCCGTTGAGAAAAGCATTCTTCACGTTTAGTTGTTGAAGTTGCTAATCAAGATTTGCAGCAATCGATAGCAGAACTCTAATGGTATCCATCTTAGCCACTGGGGCAAAGGTCTAGTATAATTAATGCCATAAGTTTGAGTGAATTCCTTGGCAACCAAGCGAGCCTTATACCTTTCAAGGGTTCCGTCAGTATTGTACTTCATCGTAAATGCCCACTTACATCCAATTGTCGTCTTTCCCCTCGACAAGTCCACCAATTCCCATGTCTGATTCTTCTCTAGAGCATCCATCTCTTCAAAGACAACTTCCCTCCATTTTGGGATATATAAAGCAACTTGAACATCTTTTGGAATCTTCACGAGAGAAATTTGAGGTAAAACAAAAAAATGATGGTGAGAGTATGTTATAAGAAACAAATTTGGATATAAGGTACTTTGTACAGGTCCTAACACCTTTTCGAAGAGCAATTGGAACATCTAAATCACTAGAGGAGTTTGATAGAGGACTACCTGATGAATGCGTGTTAGTTTTCAGTTCAGCTTCATGGCTTTGCAGTGCAGGGAATCTTTGGCCTCTAGTTCCTTTTCTGGGTACTTTCTTATATAAACCTATCCATAAATCTTTTCTAAGTCTACATTTCCTCCCTTTTTTTCATGATTAGAATTTTATGATGACGGTTCGGTTTAGGGTTTTCTCCTTTAGAAAGTTTTGATTTTCAGATCCTAAATATCTATTATTTATTTTAGGGGATCCATTGTTTAGAATTTTCTTTTTCTACACTTAAATTCATTGTGCCTTGAAAAAAAATACTATCATCTGCCAAAATATGACCAGAATTCAAACTAATATCCAAATTTTTTAAACTATTATTATCCAAATATGCATTTGAATCTTCATCCATCTTCTCTCCCTGAAGATAAGAACAAAAAAGGATTTATTTTCAAAAAAAGAGACATCCATAGTGATAAAATATTTTTTGGAAATAGGATCATAACGCCGATATCCTTTTTATGTTGGTGCTATTCCTATAAAGATACATTTTGTGGCTTGTGGATCCAGTTTTCCTTCGGTTTTGTCATTGTTATGCACAAACACTACACATCCAAATATCTTGATGGGTAAATTTGATGTAAGCCGAGAAGTAGGATATTGCTTATTAAAAACTTGTAACGAGCTTGGAAGTTCAAGATTTTTTAGGGCATTTAGTTAATAAGATAGGTCGCTGTAAGGATTGCATCCCCCAAAAGTGCTTTGGCACATTTTTTGAAAACAATAAAGCACATTCTACTTCAAGAAGATGTTTATTTTTCCTTTCAGCAATCCCATTTTGTTAGGGAGTATCATTACAAGAACTATGATGAATAATCCCTTTTTTTGAGAAAAAAATGTTCCAAAATTCTATTGAAATATTCTTTGCCGTTATCACTCAGAATCATTTTAATGTTTTTTTGAAATTGAGTTTGAATCATATTGTAAAAATTCTTAAATATTCCTTCTACTTTTGATTTTTCTTTCATCAAATATACCCAACTTAT
Source organism: Calamus simplicifolius (assembly GCA_900491605.1). Lineage (NCBI taxonomy): Eukaryota > Viridiplantae > Streptophyta > Magnoliopsida > Arecales > Arecaceae > Calamus > Calamus simplicifolius. The sequence continues at coordinate 98,223 of UESW01002066.1, read as the reverse complement.
CCTATTATGATCATCATTAATGTAACAAACCATTTTTTTCTTGAAAGTGTGGGAGTCCTTGATGGCCCCCACACATCACTATATATAAGAGAGAAAGGCTTGGTTGGTTGATATGGACGAGAGGATGATAGGTAGAACGATGTAGTTTAGCCGGCACATATTTCACACTGAAATAATGAATGATTTTTATTTTCGAACAAACTTGGAAACAATCATTTTAAATATAAAAAGTTCGGATGTCCTAATCTGTAATGCCATAATAAAATTTCTTGATCTTGAGTCAAATGTAGACTTAAAACCTTTCTGAATATTCTTACTTGGTGTTGATCCAGTTTCAAGGAATAAAGGCTACCATATTTCCTAGCATTGCCAACGTCTTCTCCGATACTATTTCCTGAAATTCACAGAATGATGGATAAAAATTAGCTCGACATTCTTGATCATTGGTTAATTTACTTATGGACAATAGATTATAAGACAACTTAGGAACATGAACATTATGGAGAGTTAAGAAAGGTGAAATTTTTATTAAACCAATTTCTGCTATTGCCGAAAAAGACCCATCGATAATTCTTATTTTTCTATTTCTTGCACATGGACTATAGGATGAGAATAATTGAGAATAATTTATCATGTGATCAGTTGCACCGGAATCAATGATCCAGATATTCTGAGAATCTGTTTTGATACTAGAAAAAGGCAATATTCAAAGGTCTACCTTGGTGGGCTAAAGAACTGGAAGGATTTATTAAGAATTATGGAGATTTTAAAATTGTATAAGTGTAGAGAGAAAAGGTGTGAAGAGAAATTTAGGGTATGAAAAAAAAAGAAATGGTAGGGGGGAATAGGGTGTGAGAATAATTTTGAAAATTTTGAAATTTAAGGAGCATAGAGAAAATTTTTTGACTGTGAAGAATAATTAAAAAGGTTTTAAAATTTTAGGATGTAGAGTAATTTTTGTGGTGCATATAGCAGCTCCCCACACATCCACAGCCCGAAGGCATTGGGACTGGAAGTCGCACATTTAAGAGGGGAACTTTGTTTGCAACTACTACAAGTGAATGGCTGGCTTTCTTTCCTGTTTATCATATTCTAGCCTAATCTTGATGATAAAGTATAACATTAAATATGAGCACTACTTTACCGCACGTCATTGATTTATAAATATAAAAAATCATGGAAAAATCTTCATGATAACAAGATGCAGACAAAAGTTCAAAACCATGACTGATGCCACTGATTGTATACATTTTCAAAGGAAATCTATTGAGGGAAGCTTAGAAAAGCGGCACTGAAAAGCCATAATTTTTAGATAAACCTTCCACTGATCAAAAGGATTAAAGAATCATAAATAAGAAGCCGAAGGGCTGAAAAATTAGTTTTTTTTAAAAAAATTCAGGCCGATAATGTCTAGGGCTACAAACAAGTTGAGTAGGATTAGGTCATGTTTAATTCTAATCCGATTCGATTTTATATTTGGGTCTTGATTTTGGACCTAACCGTTGATTGGATCAGATTGGATTTATAGAAGGAATTTTAGACTCATGTTTTTTTGGATTTAATCCAAAATATTGCATTTAAGACCAGTATCTAGCTATTATTTTATAAAAAATATAATAATTAATAATTAAATATATATCCATTAACAAAATTTAAATAAAATTAAAAGGATTCAACTTAAACTTAAATGTTTATTTAAAAACTCTTAATTTTATCTAAGTCAATAATTATCCTTAAGTTTATAAATTATAATATTTTAAATCTTTATTTATATTCTTAAAGATATTATAAATAAGGATTCGTCAAAAATAAATAATAAAAAACAAAACAAATAATAAAATATAAATAAATATTTAGATATAATTAGAGAAAAAAAGATTCAAGAAGATCTATTTATTAAGATTAAAAGAATAATTAGTTTAAATTAAAGTATATTCCATGAATTTACGAAGATAATTGAAGGAAAATAAGATTTTTGTAATTAAGGTTTATGAATTGAGGCAAATTAGTATCGGGTTAAATAAAAAAATATAAAATACAGATCTAATCCAAAATTTAGGTTGGGTATAATTTTTAATCCATACTAGATCTAATCGAATTGGGATCACTATCTGGAAAAGTAAAGATGAGTAAATAAATAATTTAATAAGAATACAAGAATAATCACAACAAACCAAATATACTGAAGTTTAAGCCAAC
>UESW01002066.1:52432-83961 GCA_900491605.1 Calamus simplicifolius | reverse complement strand
TGGGATGCAAGGATGAATGGTTCATATTTCTGTAATCTTCGTCGATGGTTCGCTTCAACTAGATTGTAGTCATTATGAACCCTTTTACCCATAGGAACTATCAGATCGAACCAATCGAAACGAAACAATACGGTTCATTTCATAGGCCAACCAGGATATTCAACTTCAACCACTTCTACTAACTTTCTGTAATAATCCTGCATATTTGCTCCAACACTTTCTCCTTTAACACACATGCCCCAGTTCTGCGTGCCTCTTGAAGCTGCTAGTCGTTCAATCTGAAATTTGTACCCATTAACAAAATAGCCATAGGTTGTTACGGTCTTCAATGGCCATTGCGATAGACATTTAATGAAAATATTGTCGGTTGTGGACAATGGACCGTTTACCTATAAATTAATAAGCTATTCACAACCAATTCAAAAAATAAAAGCCATTATTGAAATTGATTGAGTTATACTACTCACAAATTCATAAAACCAGTAAGCGAACTCCGTTTCTAATTTCTATCCAATGGCAACTTGACTGATATCGGAATTCATCTATCGTTGTCTATCACAATACATTCTTATGGGATGATAATGATTAAAACTTATGTTAGCAATTAATTAAATACTGTGGTATATTGCAATTTAAATTAGAAGTTTCAATTAAGCATAGTGTTGACAATTATAGTATATATATTCCAATATCCAAAAGTTTCCTTTCCTCCAAAACCAATATCCAAAAGATTTCCTCCAAAAGCCTACCCTCCTTTTGTCATGAAACCACACTTTTAGCCCCACATGGAAAACATAATAAAACTTACTCTTACTTATATATGTGTTACTCTCTTGCTTGGTTGAATTGTTGTGAGAAAGCTTACGCACGTGCGAGCCGGGCCAAGCCCAATGCAAATCGGTGGAGCCGATTTCAGAAACCAGTTAATCGGGTGTGTCGCGTGTGATCATCGCGCACAGGGAGGGTGCAAATCCTGTCCGTTGGATGCATGCGTGATAAGAAAGATTTTTATCCTTTTTATTTTTCTTTTTATTTCATCATTTGACTGATTGACCCCTGATGAGTCGTTTGACTAATTGACCATTGGACTTCTTTGACTAATTGACCGAACGTTGGATGCTGACCGACCCACGACCTTTGGAATCCAACGGGAATTGGATTCATTCGTTGCTTTCAACCGGTGTTTACTTCCTTATAAATAAATTATTCATTCAATTTCAAATTCATTTGATTTCATCCTTATCCAGAGATCCAATCTTTCGTCCTTATCAAGTCCAAAGATTCATTCCTTTGCTTTATTTTTATCTAGAAAGAAGGAACTCATTTGGTTGTTCATCCTCTTCTGACATTGGTATGTGCACGCCTATTAGAAGACTCGCTGCTGTTGTATCCTGGAGGGCAGTCGTGCTCTGATCTTTTGCACCGAGATATTATCTCTGAGAGGCACGAATCTACTCTTAAGGACAGTGCTTTGCATGCCACAACATCTTCTCAAATTGATTCAAATAGATAAGATCATTCCGGGTACTATCTTTTCCTCAAACTTATCCTACAATCTTAAGAGTAGATATGGACTCTATTATGGTTGCTGCTACTAAATCCTTTCCCGATACATCCAAGATTGAGCAATTTACTGGTTCCCATTATAAACGTTGGCAAGAGAAATTATTTTCAATATTAGATGTTTATAATATAGCATCTATTTTGACTGATCCTAAACCTGAGAAAGAGGAGGACCTTCTAACCTGGGAAAAGGCTAACAGAATATGTAGGCATACTATTCTTAGTACTATATCCAATGAACTATTTGATATTTATTATCCTATTAAATCAGCCTCTAAAATTTGAAAAAGCCTTAAAATAAAATATATTCTTGAAGATGCCGATTCTCAGAAATTTGCTATAGGAAACCTTTTAAACTTTACCATGTCAGAAGATAAGGATGTGTCATCTCAGATCCATGCTTTCCATGTTCTAATAGATACCTTAAAAATAAAAATATTATTCTTCCTGATGCTTTTATTGCTGGATTCCTAATTGAAAAATTACCTAAATCTTGGAAAGATTATAAGAATAATTTAAAGCATAAAAGAAAGTCTATGTCCCTTGAAGACGTTATTGTGCATATTAGGATTGAAGAGCAAAACAGAGCCCGAGAAAAGATAGAAAAGGCTAAGGAAATGACTAGTAAGGCTAATCTAATAGAGGATGGATCTAGTAAGGATAAACATAAGTCCTATAAGCCCAAACATAGAAACCATTACAAGAAATATGATAAGAAGCCTCATTTTCAAAAAAGTCAAAATTTTAAGAAGAAAAAGGGATCTTTGTATGTTTGTGGGAAAACAGGACACCATGTTGCCCAATGCAGGTTCAGAAAAATTAATGATGCTCCATCCAAACCAAAGTATAACTTGATGGTTGGAGAAGATGTGATTGCTGCGGTTGTTAGCGAGGCCAATATTGTTGCACATACAAAGGACTGGGTGATGGATTCTGGAGCCACTCATCATATATGTGGCAATAGAAATGCATTTGCCTCCTATATCCCACTACCAGAAGGAGAGGAGCAAGTCTTCATGGGCAACTCAAAGTTTTGTTCAGTGATTGGCAAAGGAAAAGTTAATCTAAAACTAACTTCTGGAAAAGTCCTTTCACTTGGAGATGTGCTACATGTGCCGGACATCTGTATGAACCTGATTTCTGTGGCCTTGCTTGGAAAAAATGGTGTGAAAGTGTCATTTGAGTCTGACAAAGTTGTCATGACCAAATCTAAAAATTTTATTGGGAAAGGATATTGTAACCAGGGTCTATTTGTATTAAATGTACTCGAAGTTATGAATGGAAATGCATCATCTTCTTTTGCTTACTTGCTTGACTCTGTTAATCTTTGGCATGGTAGATTAGGACATGTTAATTACTCTTACATTAAAATAATGAAACATTTAGGTTTGCTAAATAACATGTCTACTTCTTATGATCATGAAAAATGTCAAACATGTGTAGAATCTAAATTAACCAAAAGAAGTTGCAAATCTATTCATACAAGAGAAACTGAATTGTTAGAATTAATTCATTTTGACTTAGGAGATTTAAAAGGTAATATGACTAGAAGTGGGAAGAAATACTATATTACTTTTATCAATGATTTTTCTCGTTATGCAATGGTTTATCTTTTAAAATCAAAAGATGAAGCCTTCGAAATATTTCTAAAATATAAGGCAGAAGTTGAAAATCAATTAACAAGAAAAATAAAAAGACTTAGATCTAATAGAGGAGGAGAATATGATTCTACTCCTTTAATGATTATTGTGCACAATACGGTATAATTCATGAATTTACTCCTCCTTATTCATCGGAATCTAATGGAGTGGCTGAGAGAAAGAATAGAACACTTAAAGAAATGATGAATGCATTGCTCCTTAGTTCTGGTGCACCCATGAACTTATGGGGGGAAGCCATTCTTTCTGCTTGTTTTATTCAAAATAGAATTCCTTATAAGAAAACCAATAAAACACCCTATGAGTTATGGAATGGTCATTTGCCAAGTTTTAAATTTTTAAAAGTATGGGGTTGTTTAGTAAAGGTCTTGCTTCCTGAACCTAAAAAGAGAAAGTTAGGATCTAAAACCTTTGATTGTATGTTCATAGGTTATGTTCAAAATAGTCCTGCAAATAAATATAGTGAAGCCTATAGGTTCTTAGTGATTAAAAGTAAAAATAATATCATGGAACCTAATACTATAGTCGAGACAAAAGATGCAGAATTTTTTGAACATATCTTTCCTATGAAAACCTCCTTAGAAAGACCTTCTAGACCACAAGTGGTTGAACCTAATTTAAAGCCTAATGACATTCAAGAGCTACGGAGATCCAAGAGAATCAGAAAGGAAACCAATATAGGAGATGATTTTTATACTTTTCTTATTGATAATGATCCTCAAACCTATTCTGAAGCAATTTCATCTCCTGATGCTATATTTTGGAAAGAGGCTATAAATAATGAGATAGAACCATCATGATCAATCATACATGAAAATTAGTAAGTTTACCTTATGGAGCTAAAACTATTGGGTGTAAATGGATCTTTAAGAAAAAACTAAAGCCTGATAGTTCTATTGAAAAATTTAAGGTAAGGCTGATTGCAAAAGGTTATTCTCAAAAGAAAGATATTGACTACTTTGATACTTTTGCACCTGTGACAAGAATAACTTCTATTAGAGTTTTGATTGCTCTTGCATCTATTCATAAATTGATAATTCATCAAATTGATGTTAAAATTGCATTTCTTAATGGAGACCTAGAAGAAGAAATATATATGGATCAACATGAGGGTTGTGTTCTTCCTGGTAATGAGCATAAAGTTTGTAAATTAATTAAATCTTTGTATGGCTTAAAACAAGCACCAAAACAATGGCATGATAAGTTTGATAAAATGCTAGTTTCAAATAGATATCAAATTAATAGTGTTGATAAATGTATTTATTCTAAAGTTGTTAATCATGAATGTGCTATAATTTGTTTGTATGTGGACGATATGCTCATATTTGGCACTAATTTTGATATTGTGACTAGCACCAAAATGTTCTTGACTTTGAATTTTAATATGAAAGATATGGGAGAAGCAGATATGATTTTAGGAATTAGACTTGTAAAGAAGTCGAATAGTGATGCGTGTCGTAGCGCAACGATTAAAATACCTTAATTTCACTATTAGAATAGCGAGAGTAAGGGATCGATTCCATAGGGACTCTAGCGATTATCTTGAAATAAATTTATAAATTTAACTAATTAAATAAATAGTAATACAAAATAATCAAGATATGGTCTATCTTATTAGAGCACGGCCCGTACCCATGGATCACGGCCCGTCCCTTTTAAGCATAGATCAGTCTAAAATTATTTTCATTTAAATATAATTTAATAACAATTAAACATGAATATAAACTTTATTTCATATAAATTAAAAAGTCATGACATTAAGAAGGCAATAAGAAAGCAATAAATTCTTCATAAATCAAATCAAAGACAAGATGAAACAGACTGAAGACAGACTGAACGGGTTGAAGACATGAACCAGCTCATGAACATATAGGATCCTCCAATCGTTCCTGGGATGAACAGAACAGCCGATCTCCATGGCTGGATCAAAGTGTCTGGGAGCAGAGCAGAGCACGGACTTCTTTCCAACGAACAGAGGATGCCTTCTCCACAGCACGGCTACAGCGCCTTCTTCACTAGAACAGATCTTCTTTAATCCACGGACGGCCTCCTTCTCCACGGTACGAACAGAGGCAACAACTGCTTTCTCCTTGGAACAGAGCAACTCCACGGACGCGGAACCCATGGATGACTGCTTCACGAACCACGGATTCCTCTCTGGATTCACGGATGGCTACTTCTTGGACTCCCTCCTGGCTGCTATTTGTAGAGGCCCCAGACGTGGCCTTGACGCGGCGAGGAATCTATTTCAAAACAGAGAGACGCAGCGGAAGCAACGAAAATAACAAAGGAAATCTGGATAAATAATTAATAAAATTCAAATTCCTTCTAAAGGAATTTAATTCTCTCAATTTGATAACATCCAATCTAATCTATTCCTTAATTGGTGGAGGAAACGGTTAGAATGGAATCGGAGAAGAATCGTGTGGAAACAGGAGAACTGGCTGAGATAACGATGAAGTCGGCACTTGGTTTGCCGACTTCATTTTAAAATCCATGCTAAAACAGATAAATCAATGAAAATCAATTTCGGGCTCATCTTAAATCCGATTTGGGTGTCGTTTACGTCATTAAATTCCTAAAATCGCGCTCTTCAAATTGATATAGTTTTACCTAAAATATTATATAAATTATTAAAATATTAAATAATAATAGGTACGTTAAATTATTATTTAATAGGTTTAATGATAATTATTTATGCGTTTATCACTCCCCCTAACTTGAATCTTACTCGTCCTCGAGCAAATAAGAAATTTAGAAATATGTACCAAGATAATCCAAGAATTGATAGTTATCTTACAATTTTTTTTTTAAGATCATAAGGGAGGTACTTCATTGGATTATTAAGTTTTTTAGTGATAAAGTATAGTCCATAAGAATTTATAGAAGTCTTTCTTCACCAACTTTTCACTTCTCTAATTAAGTCTTCTAACTTAATTTGGGTTGGGTGTAATGTCTTTTGTAATTTGGTTCTTTATTTATTTATATGTAAAGTCAGTGCAATGTCCTAACCCCTTGCTTTCTAATTAACCCTTGTAGCGAGCTTTAGGCCAATAGCTCCCAAACCAATTGGTTTTAGGGCATTAGGTGTAAAACACCCCTCAGACTTACTGACTCGAGTTAAAAGGCTTTAGGTAGGACTGACTCTATTTAGGTTCTTTTATATTCCCACCTTTTTACGCGAACAACATCACTTTCTTAGGTGACGGGGCCCGGTTACTAAGTGAAAAATACTAAGAACCTAATCTATTAACTTTAAGAGAGATTTTTTTTTTTCCTTTTTCTTTCTTTTTTTTTTTTTTTTTTTTTGAATAACATTTTCTCCCATACCCTTATTAAGTAGATTGTACTATTAAGATCAGTGGTCAGGAGGGTCTAAAATTATTCTAAAAATTATTCTGGGCTAAACCCTACCTTTTATTAGGTTTTCTTAATAATTTATTCCTCAGTATTTCAAAAAAAAAAAAAATCTAACTATTAATTTATTAATAGACTGCTTAATTAACTTCAAATTGAGACACATCTGATTATAGTTTTACTCAAGGATTTATTTATTCTTTTTCCTCCCCCCTAACTTAATTTCCATTGTCCCTAATGGAAGAAAAATTAATTAATTTCAAGGAAAGATACTACCTAGTAGAGAATTTGAAGGTTGAAAGTTTCATTATTGCCATCTTCTTTCAATCTGCTTTGTTGCTCTTCTCTGGTCATACTAAAAGAACACACTAAAAGAACAGAAAGTTAAAAATAACTAATAAACTGGGTTGCCTCCCAAGAGCGCTAAGTTTAAAGTCTTCAGCCAGACTGTGCTACTTATTATAATAATGTTGGGTTCACAAGATCAATTGATTCAACAATTTCTCCATCATTAATTTCTTCTATATATGGTTTTAAATGTTGGCCATTCACTTTGAATGTATTTCCCTGCTTGGGGTCTTTAAGCTCTACAGCTCCATGGGAAAATACTTGAGTTACTATAAAAGGTCCATTCCATCGTGAACGAAGTTTTTTAGGGAAAAGGTGTAATCTTGAATTGTAAAGCCATACTTTTTGATTTGGTTCAAAAATTTTTCTACTAATAAATTTGTCATGATATGCCTTAGTTCGTTCTTTATAAATTTTTGAGCTCTTATATGCCTCATTTTGTAGCTCTTCTAACTCATTCAATTGGAGTTTTCTATTGACACCTGCATTTTTTATATCATAATTAAATTGCTTGATAGCCTAAAAGGCACGATGTTCTAATTCTACAGGTAAATGATAGGCTTTTCCAAATACAAGCCTATAAGGAGACATTCCTATGGGAGTTTTAAATGCAGTACGATAAGCCCATAATGCATCATCCAAACGTTCTTACCAATCTTTCCTATCAGGTCTCACCATTTTCTCAAGGATATTTTTAATTTCTCGATTTGATATTTCAACTTGGCCACTAGTTTGGGGATGATAAGGTGTAGCTACCTTATGAGTAATTTCATATTTGTTCATTAATCCTTCAAAGTGTCTATTCGTGAAATGTGTACCCCCATCACTAATTATAGCCCTTGGGCATCCAAAACGACTAAGGATATTATGCTGAATAAACTTGATTACAACTTTATGATCATTGGTTCAAGTTGTCATGGCTTCAATCCATTTGGACACATAATCAACTGCCACTAGAATGTATTCAAATCCAAAAGAGGGAGGAAATGGGCCCATAAAATCAATACCCCATACATCAAAAATTTCTACAACCAAGATAGGGTTTAAGGGCATCATGTCTTTTCGAGATATATTTCCTGTTTGTTGACATTAGAGACAATTACGGCTAAATTCATGTGCATCTTTAAAAAGAGTTGGCCAATAAAACCTACTTTGCAGTACCTTTGCTGCAGTTTTCTTTCCACTAAAATGTCCTCCACATGCAAGAGAATGACAAAAGTTAAGTATGCTTTTGAATTCACTCTCTGGGACACATCGCCTAATCACCTGATCTGAGCAGTACTTAAATAATTCAGGGTCTTCCCAAAAGTAATATTTGATTTGTGAGAAAAATCTATCTTTTTCTTGTTTTGTCCAGTGGAAAGGTACTTTTCCTGTTGCCAAATAATTCACAATATGGGCAAACTAGGGAAGACTGCTATGGAAAATTGAGAATAGTTGCTTATCCGGGAACTTATCTCTGATTATTTCTTTATTGTATTCCACTGAGATCCTAGAGATATGATCTGCTACCATATTTTCAGAACCCTTTTTATCTAAGATTTCTAGATCAAATTCTTGTAGGAGTAGGATCCATCTAATCAGTCTGGGTTTTGTATCTTTTTTTGATATAAGATGTCTCAATGCTATATGATCTGAACAAACTAAAACTTTAGACCCTAACAGATATGATATAAACTTTTCTAGGGCAAACACAACTGCTAGTAATTCTTTTTCAGTGGTAGTATAGCTTATTTGTGCATCTGAAAGAGTTTGTTAGCATAATAAATTACATGGGGTTCTCGATTGAGTTTCTATCCTAGAACTGCCCCTACAGCATAATCAGAAGCATCACACATGATTTCGAAAGGTATGGTCCAATCTGGGGGCTTAATAATTGGTGCAGTGGTCAAAGCAGTTCGAAGGATGTTATAGGCTGTTAGATAATCTTTATCAAAATTAAAAGAACTATCCTTGGTCAATAAATTACACAATGGTCAAGAAATTTTACTGAAATCTTTGATGAAATGTCTATAAAAACCAGCATGACCAAGGAAAGATCGTACTTGTTTAACTGAGGTTGGGGGTGGTAGATTTGAGATCAATTCAACCTTGGCTTTATCAACCTCAATACCTCGCTCTGAAACAATGTGTCTAAGCACAATTCCCTCACGAACCATAAAATGACTCTTCTCCCAACTTAGGATTAAATTCATTTCCATACATCATTTCAGTACCTTAGTCAAGTTCTCGAGGCAGCTATCAAATGATGCACCAAAGACTAAAAAATTATCCATAAATACTTCCAAAAATTGACCAATCATATCAGAAAATATGGCCATCATACATCGTTGAAACGTGGCTGGTGCATTACAAAGACCAAACGACATACGTCTAAAGGCAAATGTTCCAAAGGGACAAGTGAATGTGGTCTTTTCTTGATTTGCAGGAAATACTGGGACTTGATTGTATCCTGAATATCCATCTAAGAAACAAAAGAAACTTTGTCCCGCTAGCCATTCTAGAATTTGATCTATAAAAGGCAAAGGAAAGTGGTCTTTCCTAGTCACGGCATTCAACTTTCGATAATCTATACACACTCTCCAACTAGTTGATGTGCGAGTAGGAATTGATTTGCCCTTTTCATTTTTAATCACAGTAATACCCAATTTTTTAGGTACTACTTGAATTGGGCTGACCCATTGGCTATCTGAAATTGGATAAATAATACCAACATCAAGCCATTTTACTACTTCCTTCTTAACAACATCTCTCATGTTTGGATTTAGCCTTCGTTGCATGTCTCTATGTGGTTTGGCTTCAATTTCACTATGAATATGGTGCATGCAAACGGAAGGGTCAATTTCCTTAATATCAGCTATTGTCCATCCAATCGCCTCTTTATGTTCTTTAAGTACATCTACCAATTTATCTTCTTGCTTAGAGGTTAGGGTAGATGCAATGATTACTGGAAGGGTGTCATAGGGTCCAAGGAATGAATATTTTAAGTTATCTGGAAGAGGTTTCAATTCTAGTTGGGGTGGTTCTTCCAAGGATGGTATTAAAGGACTTAGTTTAGTTGGAAGTGGTTCATATTTTATAGTCCAAGGTGGGATGGTGTCAAACTTAGGTGATTCTAATAACATGTTTATTTCTTTGGTATACCCATCAATATCAAAGTCATCTATTCCAAAATGTGTAAGACATGTTTGTAAAGGATCCGAATCAATCAAACTTTGGAATTTCTTATCTACTACTTCCTCTATCATGTTTACTTCATTTAAATCATACACAGGTGGTCCTTGGGAAGCATTAAAAATATTTAATCTCATCCTCTTGTTTCCAAAAAATACATCCATCACACCCGTTCTACAATTTATGCATGCATTAGCAGTAGCTAGAAAAGGTCTTCCAAGGATGATGGGAATTTGGTTAGGATTACTACTAGATTCCATATCCAACACAAGGAAGTCGACGGGAAAATAAAATTCATCCACATTTACTAATACATCTTCCAATATTCCACGAGGTTCTTTGACTGATCTATTTGCCAATTGTAGTGTTACTGTCATGGGTTTCAACTCTCCAAATCCGAATAATTCATATACTGAACTTGGGAGAAGGTTACACTCGCACCCAAATCTAATAATGCTTTCTTGATTGTGAAGTTTCCTATGACACATGATATAATCGGGGTACCAGGATCTTTTAGTTTGGGTGGGGTTATTTGCTGAACAACTGAGCTAACTTGCTCAGTCAAATGTATCTTTTTTGGTATTTGTATCTTGGCTTTCCATTTTTGTGTGCATAGATCCTTCAAAAATTTGGCATAAGTTGGAACTTGTTTGATAGCATCGAGAAGAGGTAAGTTTATTTGGACTTGCTTAAATAACTCAAGCATCTCATTCATTTTTATATTCTTCTTATCTGAAAGCAAAGGAGATTCTAAAGCACTAGGGAATGGGGCTTTAGGTATGATTGCTTGATCATTGAATTCCTTTTCTTTTTCATTTTTTCTCTCTTCTGGTTTAGCCACTTCTAATTTATGGGATGGTTCAGGTGGGTTCAATGCTTTTCCACTTCTGAGAGTCATGACTGATTTAGCATGTTCTGAGATTTTGTCAGGACTATTAGAACCTTCAGTCATGAATTGTCCTTTTGGGTTATCGATAGGCTGACTAGGTAACTTACCCTCCTTTCTTCTACTAAATGTTGTGGCTAATTGACCTATCTGAGTTTCTAGTTTTGCAATAGATTGTGTGTGGGAGTGAAGGATTTGAGTATTCATTTCTAGTCCTTTCAATGCCTGTAACACTTTGTCTTCAAAAGTAGGCTGATTATTCGGTGGAGGTTGTGGAATGTTTGGATATTGTGAATATGGCATGCTTTTAAAATTGGTTTCTTGGTAATTAGGTCTGATCGATGAATTGGCTACAGGTTGAGGTTTCCAAGAAAAATTTGGATGATTTCGCCAGCCAGGATTGTAAGTATTTGAAAATGGATCATTTCCTGTTCTAGGAGCTAATCGGGTTTGGGCTTGGTGGGCTTGTTCTTGAACAAGTTCAGGAAATTGGTATGCAGCTGGACATTCACCTACAGAATGGGTTGGACTCGAACAAATTATGCAGACCTCATATAATTGAGTAGATGGGGAAGAGATGTTTCCAACTTGTAGAATCCGATCAAGTTTATGGGATAATTCATCTACCTTAGTATAGATATTGTAGAATGACCTATTTCATAATTCCACCTCTTTTAGGTTCTACGGGAGGGTCTCGACGAGTAACTAACATGTGATGTAATGAATTCTCACTCAATGTCTCAAAGAGTTGCCAAGCTTCATGTTCATTTTTTAACATAAATGTCCCACCACATGAAGCATCAACCATTTGCCTATGCTTTTCTGATAATCCATCATAAAAGCACTGAACCAGTTGCCATTTGGGTATAGCATGATGTGGACATTTTCTAATCAGTTCTTTGAATCTCTCCCATGTCTCATGGAACATTTCTCCATCTATCTGGAAAAAACTTGTTATTGCTTTTCTAATTTGATTCGTTTTTCCTATAGAAAAATATTTCTTGAGAAATTCTCTCTGAAGATGATCCCAGGTTGAAATTATAACAGTATTTAATGAATTTAACCAATACTTGGCTTTATCTTTTAGGAAAAAAGGGAATAACTTAAGCCTAAGTGCATCATCAGAGAAATTTTGAATCTTAACAGTTGAGCAAATTTCCAAGAATTCATCTAAGTGTTTGTAGGGATCCTCATTTGTAAGTCCATAGAAAGATGGTAACATTTGGATTACACTTGACTTAATTTCATATTGGGCAGCCTCTACTGGAGGCACTTGAATGCAGGGAGAGTAGGTATACCTTGAAGGAGTGAAATACTCTTTCAAGTATCGTGATTGATTATTTTCGTTATTAGGATCCATAATTCTGAGTCTGTTTGCTCTAATAGTTCTTTCTATCTCGGGATCTAAGGGTATAAGGTCGGGCTGCAACGATCGGCGACCGAGCATACACCCTACCAATGCCTCTAAAGCAAATAGTTTTTTTACTTATTTATTTTTTTTCTTTAATTTTTGTAATTAAGTTTCTAATTTTCTAATAAATTATGAGATGTCAATGAAAAAATTTTGAGTTTTGCAGAAAATAAATTCACCTAAGTCAATCTATAGCATAGAAAATAAAATAATTATTTTGTTTATATATTTTATTTTTATTTTTATAAATTTTTTTTGTTTCCTTAAATTAATTATATTTTATGAAAGATGTCTTAGGGTTTTCTTTTAGGGTTTTTTTTAGGTAAGTTAATTAAAAGGAAATTTGATTAGGTTAAAATTGGATTTGTGGCAAAAAGGAAAGTAATAATTTTTTTAATGTTAAAAAAGAAAATATGCAATTCTAACAATTAAAGAAATAAAATAAAGTGACAATAACTATTCAAAAATTAAGAGAAAATTAATCTAATTTTTTCACTTTTTTTATTTTTTAATTTTTATAATAATTTTTAATTTTTTTTTTTTTTTTTCAAAATAATACACTTAAGTCCCCGACAACGGTGCCAAAAATCTGATGCATGTCATAGCGCAACGATTAAAACACCTTAATTTCACTATTAGAATAGCGAGAGTAAGGGATCGATTCCATAGGGACTCTAGCGATTATCTTGAAATAAATTTATAAATTTAACTAATTAAATAAATAGTAATGTAAAATAATCAAGATATGGTCTATCTTATTAGAGCACGGTCCGTACCCATGGATCACGGTCCGTCCCTTTTAAGCATAGATCAGTCTAAAATTATTTTCACTTAAATATAATTTAATAACAATTAAACATGAATATAAACTTTATTTCATATAAATTAAAAAGTCATGACATTAAGAAGGCAATAAGAAAGCAATAAATTCTTCATAAATCAAATCAAAGACAAGATGAAACAGACTGAAGACAGACTGAACCAGGTTGAAGACATGAACCAACTCATGAACATATAGGATCCTCCAATCGTTCTTGGGACGAACAGAACAGCCTATCTCCACGGCTGGATCAAAGTATCTGGGAGCAGAGCAGAGCACGAACTTCTTTCCAACGAACAGAGGATGCCTTCTCCACAGCACGACTGCAGCGCCTTCTTCACTGGAACAGATCTTCTTTAATCCACGGACGACCTCCTTCTCCATGGCATGAACAGAGGCAACAGCTGCTTTCTCCTTGGAACAGAGTAACTCCACGGACGCGGAACCCATGGATGACTGCTTCACGAACCATGGATTCCTCTCTGGATTCATGGAAGGCTGCTTCTTGGACTCCCTCCTGGCTGCTATTTGTAGAGGCCCCGGACGCGGCCTTGACGCGGCGAGGAATCTGTTTCAAAACAGAGAGACGCAGCGGAAGCAACGAAAATAACAAAGGAAATCTGGATAAATAATCAATAAAATTCAAATACCTTCTAAAGGAATTTAATTCTCTCAATTTGATAACTTCCAATCTAATCTATTCCTTAATTGGTGGAGGAAACGGTTAGAATGGAATCGGAGAAGAATCGTGCGGAAACAGGGGAACTGGCTGAGATAACGGTGAAGTCGGCACTTGGTTTGCCGACTTCACTTTAAAATCCTTGCTAAAACAGATAAATCAATGAAAATCAATTTTGGGCACATCTTAAATCCGATTTGGGTTCCGTTTGCATCATTAAATTCCTAAAATCGCGCTCTTCAAATTGATAAGGTTTTACCTAAAATATTATATAAATTATTAAAATATTAAATAATAATATGTACGTTAAATTATTAATTAATAGGTTTAATGATAATTATTTATACGTTTATCAAATAGTATCATACTTTCATAAGAACATTATGTTGAGAAAATCTTGAAAAAGTTTTCACATTTTGATTGTAAGCCTCTGAGCACTCCTTATAATGCTAATTCACAGCTTAAAAAAAATAAAAGCAATGGTGTCTTACAATCTAAATATGCTCAAATTATCGGTAGTCTTATATATTTGATGAACTGCACTCGACCTGACATTGCTTATGCTGTAAGAAGACTAAGCAGATATACCCAATGTCCTAACAAGGATCATTGGATTGCATTACAAAGAGTGCTTAGATATTTGAAAGGAACCATGAACTATGGTTTAATATATTGTGGGACTCCTACAGTATTAGAAGGGTATTGTGATACTAACTGGATTTCAGACTCTGATGAGATGAAATCCACTAGCGGATATGTGTTTACCCTTGGAGGAGGAGCAGTGTCATGAAAATCATCTAAGCAAACATGTATAGCTCGGTCTATAATGGAATCCGAGTTTATTGCCTTGGAGAAGGCTGGGACTGAGGCCGAATGACTCAGGAATCTTTTGGTAGATCTTCCCATTTGGATGAGACCAGCTCCATCTGTGTCTATACATTATGATTGTCAGGCTGCCATAGCTAAAGTTAAAAACAAAATTTATAATGGAAAGAGTAAACATATACGTCTAAGACATAATATTGTGAGGCACCTTATTAATGATGGAGTAATATCTTTGGATTATGTAAGGTCAGAGTTGAATTGGCCGATCCTCTGACTAAGCCTTAAGCAAAAAGCTTGTGAGCAATACATCGAGGGAAATTGGATTATACCCAGATCAAAAGTTGAAGTGATGGTAACCCAACCTTCATGAACGAAGATCCCAGGAAGAAGGTTAATATGGGAAAACAATTCACTGGATAACTTGGAGTATACTATCATAATTATTTATATTGTGAAATCCCTTTCTATGGTGTGAGATAGTATTCTGCAGTGTTTAGATTGAACTAATATGTGAAGTTCTTAATGGATGTCATAGCCTAATTTGGGTGGTATACAAAACTTCAGTGTATACTTGATGACAATCACCAATATGAGTATGGAGGTGGTGGCCGCTTCTTATGAGACTTGGGTGAGATCTCTAGAGTACTCATGAATATCCAGGTAGACGCATAGCCGAAACATGTCAACCCGCTTGAACAACCGAAATCTAAGAGATGGAATGTGAGTTATAAGTTAATGATCCAATAAAAGAAGGATTGGTTCATAGAAACTTAGTTTCACCAACCTTTTATGGATTACACTTATTTTCTCTATGTCTGGTTCATAGTCACATAGACACCATGGCTTATGCATTACATTCTTAAAGTTCCTTCTAAAGTTTGTCATCTTTGAATATTGAAACAGTGGGGGATTATTGGAAATTATAGTATAATATATTCCAATATCCAAAAGTTTCCTTCCCTCCAAAACCAATATCCAAAAGTTTCCCTCCAAAAGCTTACCCTCCTTTTGTCATGAAACCACACTTTTAGTCCCACATGGAAAACATAACAAAACTTACTCTTACTTATATATGTGTTACTCTCTTGCTTGGTTGAATTGTTGTGAGAAAGCTCACGCACACGCGAGCCGGGCCAAGCTCAATGCACATCGGTGGAGCTGATTTCGGAAACTAGTTAATCGGGCGTGTCGCGTGTGATCATCGCGTGCAGGGGGGTGCAAATCCCGTCCGTTGGATGCACGCGTGATAAACAAGATTTTTGTCCTTTTTTATTTTTCTTTTTATTTCATCATTTGACTGATTGACCCATGATGAGTTGTTTGACTAATTGAACGTTGGACTTCTTTGACTAATTGACCGAACGTTGGACGCTGACTGACCCACGACCTTTGGAATCCAATGGGAATTGGATTCATTCGTTGCTTTCAACCGGTGTTTGCTTCTTTATAAATATTCGAAGCAATGCCGATGATTATTCATTCAATTTCAAATTTATTTGATTTCATCCTTATCTAGAGATCCATTCTTTCGTCCTTATCAAGTCTAGAGATTCATTCCTTTGTTCCGTTCTTATTCAGAAAGAAGGAACTCATTCGGTTGTTCATCCTCTTCTGACATTGGTGTGTGCACGCCTGTTAGAAGACTCGCTGCTGTTGTATCCTAGAGGGTAGTCGTGCTCTGATCTTCTGCACTGAGATATTATCTCCAAGAGGCGCGAATCTACTCTTAAGGATAGTGCCTTGCACGCCACAAAATCTTCTCAAATTGATTCAAATAGATAAGATCATTCCAGGTACTATCTTTTCGTCAAACTTATCCTACACATAGAAGTATATACTTACTCAATGTATGGATCAACTTCTCTATAGTTCTTTAGGATGTAATAATGTGCTGCATTATACTCCATATCGCTAAGATTTCTTGACTTCTGCCCCCCAAATGAACGTTCAATACCTTTAAAAACTGATATTCTACCGTCATTAGGTTCTTCTTCGTCCACACATATGTTATCGTTACGACCAAGATTTTGGCTCCTCGTGCGGACGTGACCCTCAAAGTAATGTGAGACAAAGCTGAAACTTCTTCGACCAAGTGTGCATTGCATATAGAACCTTCAACCCTTGCCTTATTACGTACATTATTTTTTAACTTCTTAAGGTACCTATATGTAAAGGTGAGAAAAAAAAATAAACCAATTTTCTCACAATGAAATAATATTTGAAATGTCAACATGTCTTACTGATGTATATATTTACCTCTCGAAAGGATATATCCAGCAAAACTACACAGGAGCTATGCTCACTTCGTATGGCAAGTGAACCGATAAATGCTCCATTGAGTCAAAAAAACTGAAGGAAATATTCGCTCCAGCTTGCATAAAATAATTGGAATTTCCTCCTCAAGCCTTGCCATGGATGCAGAAGTAATGACTGCGGCAGATAACTCCTTGAAGAACAAGCTGAGCTCCGTCAATGCCTTCCAGACATGATGCGGAAGCAACTCACGAAAAGCTATAGGCAATAACCGTTGCATGAAAATATGGCAGTCGTGACTCTTCATGCCGAACAACTTGAGCTTATGCATGTCCACACACCTACCGATATTTGAAGCATAACCATCTAGAAATTTAACCCTCTAACCCAGTTACATAAAACTTCTCGTGAATTTCTGTCAAGAGTGTAACAGGCTTTAGGATAGGTCCCATCGGCACTCCTCGTCAAATCACCTCTTCTGCAATACTGATTAAGTTCTTCTCTTGACTTTGCAGTGTCCTTGGTTTTTCCTAGAATGTTTAGCACCGTGTTAAATATGTTATCAAAGAAATTTTTCTCGATATGCATAACATCCAAGTTGTGCCGAATGAGATTTGTGCTTCAATACGACAAATCCCAAAATATACTCCGCTTCTTCCAGTTATGTTCTTTACATATATGGCCATTTATTCTATATGCATCTGGTTTCCAATCATACCTCAACCCCAAATGCTCTATAGTATCAAATATATCCATGCTGGACCTAACCGGTTCGATGAATTTTGTGACTGCTTTGTTCTTCCGGAAGGCGATCAAGTTACGCCTGTAAGGATGATTTAGAGGCAAGAACTTCCTATGATTATCAAACCATGACTGCTTATCACTCTTTTGCAATGTAAATGCATCCGAATCATACATGCAATAGGGCATGCCAGACGCCCAGCAGTGCTCCTACCAGACAACATTACATATGCTGGGAAGTCACTTATTGTCCACATCAAAGCAGCTCTCTTGATGAAATTTTTCATAGAAATGTCGTAGGCTATGACTTCTGTTTCCCACAACATTTTCAATTCGGCCACCAACGATTGCAGGAAGACATCAATCTTTTCCTTTGGATTTGATGGTCTTGGAACCAAACTATCAAAAACATTGCAGTATCTTTCATGCACTTCCATGGAGGAAGGTTATATACGGTCAGTATCACAGGCCAACATGAATACTGTTACCCCGCTTGACCAATTGGTTGGAAGCTATTGGTACAAAGACCTAATCTCACATTCCTTATATCTTCAGCGAAATTAGGATGATTTTCATTGAAATGCTTCCAAGCTTTTGAATCTGATGGATGCCGCATTTCATTCTCTTTAGATTCGTGTTCGGCATACCATCTCATATCAGCAGCTGTAGCCTCATATCTATATAATCTCTGTAAGCGTGGGTAAGAGAAAAGTAATGCATCCTCTTGTAAGGCACACTTTTCCTCCTACTTTTACCGGCTCCCCCTTCGCCGTTTTTGTACCTCGATTGCCCACAAATCTTATACCATCTCAGCTCTGAGTCTTCACCCCAAAAATCATACAACTGTTCAAGCAACAATCGATCTTATTAACTGGGAGCCCAAGCCCACACAACAACTTCTTTGTTGAGTAAAAATTGTCTGCGGCAACATTATCATTTGGAAAAATTTCTTTATTAACTCAGCTACAGAATTGAATGCCTTTTCTGATAATCGATGTTCTGCCTTAATATTCAACATCCGAGCAGCTGTAGATAACTGGGAATGACCCTCACAACCCATGATACAATTCTTGATTTGCAGCACGCAACATATCATAAAATTGCTGTGCTCTAGATTTGGTTCTTCCATAAATGTATTCTGATTGAATTCATTACCCGATGCATTCATCACCATTTCTTCATATGTGTTTAAATTCACAAATGGTTCATCTATGGGAATTGACACTTGTTGGCTTGTAACAGCTGCTGGAATTTCCTCTGGTTCACCATGACAGTACTAAACATATAATCAGGAACAAACCCCTTTTTACACAAATTCACCTTAACAGTTTCAACATCTCTGTAGGCTTTATTCTGACACCTGTGGAAGTTGCATGGGCACCTAATCCTAGGCCCATCCATCCATTCAGGTTGTCTATATGCAAATGCGATAAATTCTTCCAATCCATTCAGAAATTTTGGATTAAGCAAGCCATCTTTTATCCTTGCATACATCCATGAGCGAGCCCCGCTCATTTTTGACCGACTTATACAATTTCTGGTAAATCATTAAAGTAAACCACAATATAAAACTATATTAGTATTAATAAATATATAACTAAATTATTTCTTGGGCACAACTAAGGTAAATAACAACTATTTAAATCATTTATAACTAACCAATTTTTTTACACAACTAAGGACCCTACCATGCAAGGCCGGGCTACGGCTACGATCCTTGTCGTGCTAGCAAGGACCGAGGCACAAGTTCATGGGCTAATGCTAGGGCTTGGGTTAGGGCCGGGCCACATTAGGGTCCGTTCAATCATGAGACTTCACAAGCAAAAGTGTCCTAAATTAATTCCACCTTCACTCCATATCTAAAAGGTAAGGCCCTATCCAATTCAATAATATTTTTTGTGATATGTTATTCTGCTATAATTATCATCGATCGTTTACGTTGAAATTTCAGCAGCATTTTCCCATATGTTCTCCTAAATGTGTGGCATATAGGCCACACTAGGAGAACATATGAGGAAATACAAACCACAATCTCAACAAACGATGATTAATAGCAGACTAACATATCGCAAAAAATATTTTCAAACTGTCCACTAGGACAGTTTGAGAATTTTCAAGATTAAGTCTTACAAATTCTCAAACGGGTCTAAAGGTTATAGTACTGTGAGAAATACTATGAAATTCTAAAGACAATCGAACTTATGCTTGTTATTCAAAATTCTTGTCAATTATACATATTTTGATAGTGGTCTATACCTAGTCACTGACTTCTTAAGATTATTATGTCCAATATAAATTATTTTCTGCATTGAAATAATTTTTGAAATCATAATGAGTGGCATGCTTGGGCCTGAAATCATAGGAGGAAAAGATCCAACAGGCCTATGATTTCAATGACTATGATTCGTTAAAATCATTACATAATAAATGAATTATGTAATAAACTCATTACATAATTGCATGTGAAGACTAAAATATAAATCATTGAAACTAATAATTCGGTGCTGAAAATTAAATAGAACTACAACAAGACTTTCATTCTACCATTTCATAATTTAATGCATAATCAAGACATAACAAGCCCACAAATAACTACAAATGCACAAATATTATTGCATAAACCGTTATAAAGAATAAATAATAATAAACTTATAAATAATAATTTAATACATCGCATAATGTAAATAATCAAGACATAACATGTAAATAACAATATAATTACAATAAAATTAGAACCCTCATATTATTTAAAATTTCATAGAATACACTATAGTTCAATATAATGATATTATAAAATCATTATAATCTAATATTATAATAATTTTATAATATAAATTTTATAAAATATTAATATAGTACTATAGTGTATTCTAATTTTATTGTAACATATTATTATTATATACAATGATATTACTATAGAGGTTCTCTAAATTCAAGTGATATAATATATGATCGAATAAATTATTAAGATTATATATCAAAACAACTTACTAATATATTTTTTATAATATTAATTAATTAATTTTAATTAGTCAAATTAAATTTACAAATATTTTGTAATATTATAAATATTATTTTATAATAAATTTTTTTAACCGATGGCCTGGCCACCGTGGCTAGGCCACAGCCATGGTTGCCAGAAACGGGAGGCGCTAGGGGGGAGGGTTGGGGAAAAACCTTACCCCCGTTTTTTTTTTTAAACGGTGGCCTGGCCACCATACGTGGCCAGGCAAACGCCGGCCATGGCCGTGGCTGGAAATGGGAGGGTGGGGAAAAAACGCCACCCCCATGTTTTTTTTTTAAACGATGGCATGGACACCATGGCCAGGCCATCCCTGGCCATGGCTACGGCCGTGGCAGGCAACGGGAGGCGCTGGGGGGTAGGGAAAACCCCCCCACTATTTTTTTTTAAACGGTGGCCTGGCCACGGTGGCCAGGCCATCGCCGGCCACCGCTGTGGCTGGAAACGGGAGGGGTGGGGAAAAAACCCCACCCCCCTGTTTTCTTTTTTTAAAACGGTGGCCTAGCCACCGTGGCCAGGCTACCGCGTTGTTGGCCACGGCCGTGGCCGGCAACGACGGCCACGGTCATGGCCGGAGAGACGCGGGAGGGGGTGGGGAAATGGGAGAGACGGGGGAGGGGAGGGAGGGAGGGATAGGGATTTACCCAGATGGGTCACCGGTGAGGTGCTGCTGTGCTGGAGAGCACCGATGTGCCGCTGGAGGTGGGGAAGAGTGAGGAGGAGGCCGCTGGAGGTGGGGAAGAGGGAGGAGGAGGCCGGTTGTCGGGGGTGAGGGGGGAGAGATCGTGAGGAAGAAGAAGGGGCGGGGGGTATTTAATGGTTTAGGATTAGCGACGCAAAATTACGTCTCTAATCCGTCGCAAATCAGCGATGCAAAAATTGCGTCGCTGATTGCGTCACTAAATTGGTGCCTAACCATGCCTTGGCGGGAAATTTGTGATGCAATCAAATGCGTCGCTGTATAGCGATGCAATTAAATGCGACATTGTATTACGACGCAATAGTGCGTCACTAAAAATTAACCCCTTTATAATGATATTTTATTTTTATTTAGTAATTATTATAGTTTATTATATATAATATATATAGTGATATGTGTCGCTAATTAGTCGCTAAATAGCGACTCAACTAACTGTGTCGTAGAATTAAAGATTTTTTTTAATTTTTGGTTTTTTAATTTTTGGTTTTTTTAATTTTTGATTTTTTTAATAAACAAATTTTTAACTAACAAATTTCTAAATTTCAGTCCAACGGTTGCGATCGATCCAAGCCATGATCCCGATCGGCGATGATCGATCTGACCGTTGTGATCCAACCGATCGGCGACGATCCGACGGTTGCGATCGATCCAAGCCATGATCCCGATCGGTGATGATCGATCCGATCGTTGCAATCCATCCGATCGGCGATGATCAGACGGTTGCGATTGATCCAAGCCTTGATCCTGATCGGCGATGATCGATCCGACCGTTGCAATCCATTCGATCGGCGACGATATCTGACGGTTGCGATCGATTGAACCCATGATTTCGATCGGCGATGATCGATCCGATGGTTGCGATCGAACCGATCGACGATGATCCGACGGTTGCGATCGATCCAAGCCATGATCCCAATCGGCGATGATCTATCCGACGGTTGCAATCCATCCAATCGGTGACAATCCAATGGTTGCGAGCGATCCAAACCATTATCCTGATTAGCGATGATCGATCGGACCATTGCAATCCAACCGATCGGCGACGATCCGACGGATGCGATCGATCCAAGCCATGATCCCGATCGGCGATGATCGATTCGACCGTTGCGATCCATCCGATCGGCGACGATCAGACGGTTGCGATCGATCCAAGCCATGATCCCGATCGGTGATGATCGATCCGACCGTTGCAATCCATCCGATCGGCAATGATATTCGATGGTTGCGATCGATTGAACCCATGATCCGGATCGACGATGATCGATCCGATGGTTGCGATCGAACCGATCGATGATGATCCAACGGTTGCGATCGATCCAAGCCATGATCTCGATCAGCAATGATCGATCCGACGGTTGCAATCCATCTGATCAGTGACAATCAAACGGTTGCGAGCGATCCAAGCCATTATCTTGATCAGTGATGATCGATCGGACCATTGCGATCCAACCGATCGATGACGATCCGACGGTTGTGATCGATCCAAGCCATGTTCACGATCGGCGATGATCGATTCGACCATTGCGATCCATCCGATCGGTGATGATCAAACAATTGCGATCAATCTAAGCCATGATCCGGATCGGCGATGATTGATACGGCTGTTGCGATCCATCCGATCGGTGACGATATCCGACGGTTGTGATCGATCCAAGCCATGATCCTGATCGGCGATGATCGATCCGATGGTTGCGATCCATCCGATCGACGATGATATCCAATGGTTGCAATCTATCCAAGCCATGATCCTGATCGGCGATGATCGATCCGACAGTTGCGATCCATCCAATCGGCAACGATCCAATGGTTAAGAGCGATCCAAGCCATGATCCCAATCAGCGATGATCGACGACGGACGCTACCATGGCTGGCAAGAAAGGGGGGGAACCCTTTTATATTTTTTGTTATTTTTTTTTCATGAGAGGGGTTGTGGAAAAAATACCCCTTTTTTTACCGATAGCCTGGCCATCGTGGCCAGGCCATGGCCGTGGTTGCCGACCACGACCATAGTAAAAATTAATTAATTTTTTTGTTATATGCGTCGCTAAATAGCGACACAATCATTGCGTCTCTATATTAACGATTTGTTTTAAATTTTTTGGGTTTTTGCATTGCCAATGTGTCGCTATATTGGGACGCAATTGTTGCGTCGCAATATATCGATGCAATAATACGTCGCTATATTAAAAATTAATTTTTTTTATTTTTTTGGTATATGCATCGCTATTGCATCGCTAAATAGCGATGCAATGATTGTGTTGCTATATTAAAGATTTATTTTTTAATATTCTGAGTTTTTGCATCACTAATGTGTCGCTATATAAAAAATAAAATTTTATTTATTTTTTTGTTATATGCGTCGCTATTGCATCGCTAAATAGCGATGCAATGATTGGGTTGCTATATTAACGATTTATTTTTAAATTTTCTGGGTTTTTGTATCGCTAACGCATCGCTATATTAAAATTAAATTTTTTTATTTTTTTGGCATATGCGTCGCTAAATAGCGACGCAATGATTGCATCACTATATTAATGATTTTTTTAATTTTTCTAGATTTTTGTGTCGCTAATGCGTCGCTATATTAAAAATTAATTTTTTTTTATTTTTTCGCATATGCATCGCTATTGCGTTGCTAAATAGCGATGCAATCATTGCGTCGCTATATTAGCGATTTTATTTTATTTTCTAGGTTTTTGCGTTGCTATATTAAAAATTAAAATTTTTTATTTGTTGGCATATACGTAGCTATTGCATCGCTAAATAGCGATGCAATGATTGCATCGCTATATTAACGATTTTTTAATTTTCTGAGTTTTTGCGTTGCTAAAGCGTCATTATATTATGGCGCAACATTGTGTCGCAATATAGCGACGCATTATTGCATGGCAATATAGCGATGCATTATTGCATCGCTATATTAAAAATTAATTTTTTTATTTTTTTGTTATATGCATCGCTATTGCATTGCTATATTAACAATTTATTTTTTAATTTTCTTGGTTTTGCATCGCTAATGCGTTGCTATATTAAAAATTAATTTATTTTTTATTTTTTGTTATATGCGTCGCTATTGCGTCGCTAAATAGCGACGCAATGATTGCATACTATATTAACGATTTATTTTTAAATTTTCTGAGTTTTTGCATCGCTAATGCGTCGTTATATTAAAAATTAAATTTTTTTATTTTTTTGTTATATGCATCGCTATTGCATCGCTAAATAGCGACGCAATGATTGGGTTGCTATATTAACGATTTATTTTTTAATTTTCTAGGTTTTTGTATCGCTAATGCGTCGCTATTTAAAAATTAATTTTTTTTATTTTTTTGGCATATGCGTCGCTAAATAGCGAGGCAATGCATGATTGCATCGCTATATTAACAATTTTTTTAATTTTTCTGGGTTTTTGCATCGCTAATGCGTCGCTATATTAAAAATTATATTTTTTTATTTTTGGCATATGCATCGCTATTGCGTTGCTAAATAGCGACTCAATCATTGCGTCACTATATTAACGAATTTTTTTATTTTCTAGGTTTTTGCATCGCTAATGCGTCGCTATATTAAAAATTTAATTTTTTTATTTTTGGCATATACGTGGCTATTGCATCACTAAATAGCGACGCAATGATTGCATCGCTATATTAATGAATTTTTTTTAATTTTTTAAGTTTTTGCATTGCTAATCCGTCATTATATTGTGACGCAACATTTGTGTCGCAATATAGCGATGCATTTTTGCGTCGCTATATTAAAAATTATATTTTTTTATTTTTTTATTATATACATCGTTATTGTGTCGCAAAATAGCGATGCAATGACTGCATCGCTATATTAAAAATTAAATTATTTTTATTTTTTGTTATATGCGTCACTATTGCGTCGCTAAATAGCGACGCAATGATTGCATGCTATATTAATGATTTTTTTAATTTTCTTTTATTTTTATTTTTTTGTTATATGTGTCGCTAAATAGCTATGCAATGATTGTGTCGCTATATTAACGATTTGTTTTTAAATTTTCTGGGTTTTTGCACTATATTGCGAAGCAACATTTGTGTCGCAATATAGCGATGCATTATTGCGTCACTATATAAAAATTAATTTTTTTATTTTTTTATTATATGCGTCGCTATTGCATCGCTAAATAGCGATACAATTATTGCGTCGCTATATTAACGATTTGTTTATTAATTTTTTTAGGTTTTTGCGTCGCTATATTGCGACGCAACATTTGTGTCGCAATATAGCGATGTATTATTGAGTCGCTATATTAAAAATTAAATTTTTTTTAGCATATGCATCGCTATTGCGTCGCTAAATAGCGACGCAATGATTGCGTCGCTATATTAACGATTTATTTTAATTTTTCTGGATTTTGCGTCGCTAATGCGTCGCTATATTGCGACGCATTTTTTTGCGTCGCTAATGGCGTCGCTATTTATTTTTCTCGCTGAGTTGTCACAATTTGGTCGCAATTTAGTGACACAAAAATGCATCGCTAAATTGGCGTCGCTATTTCTGAATTTCTTGTAGTGAATATGTTAGAGCGAGAAGAGGAGGAGGATATTTGTTATGATCCTAATGGGGATGAAGAGTACTTTGGGGAGGATTATGAAGAGCATGAGCCCTCATATGTGATCAGGAGGCTCATGTTAATGCCAAAACAGGAAGATAGCAATCAACGCCACTAGTTGTTTTGTACCAGATGCACGATTGGTGGAAGAATGTTTGATCTAATCGTGGATAGTAGGAGTAGCAAAAACATCATCAGCAGGCAGATGGTTAGAAAATTGCAATTACCAGTAGAGAGGCATCTTAATCCATATACATTGGATGGATTAAGGCCGCTGAGAAGATTGATGTTCAGGAAAGGTGTAGGGTGCCCTTTTCCATGGAAAATATAGTGATGAAGTCTATTGTGACATAGTAGACATGGATGCTTGTCATCTTTTATTCGGACGCCCATGGCAATTTGATGTGGACGCCAAACATTCTGGCAAAGAGAACCTCTACAGGTTAGCGAAGGATAGTAAGAGATACACACTATTACCTCTTAGAGTAGCGCTATGTCCTAAAGGCTCTATAGCCTGAAAGACGGTCTTTCCTATTCATTATGAGCTCAGAGAAGGAAGTAGAGGAAGATATGAAGGAGACCAAGGAGGTGCATGTCTTGGTGGTGAAGAATGTACTGAAGGTAGAGGAGGAGATTGTTGACGAAGTTCTTAAGGTAGTGAAGGGGTGTTAGAAGAATTCAGGGAAGTGACTCCAAATGACCTACCTGAGGGGCTTCCTCCTTTGAGAGGCATACAGCACCAGATCGATTTGGTGCCGGGGGCAAGCCTTCCTAACTTACCACATTATAGGATGAGCCCCAAGGAAACAGAAATCCTCTAGGAGAATGTTCAAGAATTGCTAGACAAAGCTTCATCAGGGACAGCCTGAGTCCATGTGCTGTACCAGCCCTGCTCACTCCCAAAAAGGATAGGAGCTGGAGGATGTGTGTTGATAGTAGGGCTATCAACAGGATCACCATTGGGTATAAGTTCCAAATACCCCGTATTGAAGACATGCTTGACAGGTTGAGTGGGACAGTCATCTTTTCTAAGATAGACTTGAGGAGCGGATATCACCAGATTAGAGTGAGGCCAGGCGATGAATGGAAGACTGCCTTCAAAACAAAGGAAGGATTATATGAATGGCTAGTGATGTCGTTCGGTCTCAGCAACGCACCTAGCACCTTCATCAGGCTGGGGGCACATCTGCAGAATCTATAGCTGCTCTTGCTAAAATTGATAGTGTCAAACAGCGAATGGAAGCAGCATACGAGACATTGCAGGATGCAGCTGGCTTGACCCAGTTGAGTGCAAGTGTTGAGAATGTTTTTGCAAGTGGAGATCTTCCACGGGCTGCGGAAACCTTGGCCAACATGAGGCATTGCTTATTAGCTGTTGGAGAGGTTGCAGAATTTGCTAATGTGAGAAAGCAGCCTGAAGTACTAGAAGACAGGCTAGAAGAAATGGTCCAACCTCGTCTATCAGATGCGCTTTCAATTAATCGGAAGGTGGATGCTGTTCAAGATTTAAGGCAAATTCTTATTCGTATTGGGAGGTTCAAGTCATTAAACCTGCAGTATACCAAAATGCACATCAAGCCTTTAAAGAGACTCTGGGAAGACTTTGACTTAAGACAGCGAACTAACAAGATTGAGATGGAAAAACATGATGATAACTCAACCTCTGTTTCTTTCTCTAGCTGGTTACCAAGTTTCTATGATGAGGTTCTACTTTACCTTGAACAAGAATGGAAGTGGTGCATGAATGCTTTACCTGATGATTACAAAACTCTGGTTCCAAAACTACTGGTTGAGATTATGTCTGAATTGGGTGCTAGTTTTGTTTCTCATGTCAATCTTGCAAGTGGAGATGTTGTTCCTGAAACCAAAACATTGACAAAAGGTATAATGGATATCTTATCTGGAGACATGCCAAAAGTTACTAAGATACAAAACAAGCATGTTGAGGCACTGATTGAACTGCATAACATGAGTGGCATTTTTGCAAGAAATATTCAACACTTATTTTGGATTCTGATATTCAAATTCTACTAAGTACACTGAAGGCTGTTTATTCTCCTTATGAAACATTTAAGTCAAGGTATGGTCAGATGGAGCGTGCTATTCTTTCTTCCGAGATCGCAGGTATAGATATTCATGGAGCTGTTGCCCGTGGTGTTGGTGCACAGGGTATAGAACTCAGTGAAACAGTTCAGAGGATGGAGGAATCTATCCCCCAAGTCATAGTGTTCCTTGAAGCAGCTGTAGAAAGTGTTGGGAATTTTGTATGTTATATATGAATCTAATTCATATAACACGCAGCGGAAAATAAAAAATAAATACGAATTTAATTCCCAAAGCCCAAGATCCTTAGGGAACATATTTAGTTAATAAGAAATAACATATGATTTTTTTAATAGACCATACCTGTGTTCTTTATTGGGGATGATGCCCGATGAAGCCGGTAAATGATTTACCATTAGCCGTCCACGCGTCCGGCCTCTAATAGTGATCCACGCGAAGATCTTTGGATGATGTCCTCTCAGGATTGAATGATAACCTTCTTGCGAGGGGTGCTAGCGCCTCTTTTCTTTTCTATTGATTTTCCAAATCAAAAAAGGATTTCTTGATCAAGATCAAATCTTAATCAATCAAGAGAGAGAAAGGGACGTCCTAGAGAGAGAAAGGATGTTTTAGAAAGAGAAAAGAGGTGTTAGGCATCCAAGAGAGAGAGAAGAGAGTTTCGGTGTATCACTAAGGGGTATTTCTCTCCCTTTTATACATAAAAGGAGGTTGTGTGGTTCCATAAAAAAAAGAGATTTTATCACAACCACCTAACCATTCAACCTTATCAAGTTGATAACAATTATCCTAACAAATTTAGGATATTTTCTATCATGATAATGTTAAGATTACAACCACCAAATCACATCCCTAAAAATTAGGAAATTGGTTATCCCATGAAACCAACGTCGCAACATTGAATTTTGCTTCATGAGAACGTCCTAAATCATGGGGTTCACTCCTCCATGACGTGGAGATGGGTCATGTCCATCACATGGGCATGGATCCATCCTCCACGTGGTATGATCATAGCCCTCGATTTAATTGGGTTTTCATGAATCAAATCATGCCATCATATGGACCCAATTAAATACCATATTATTAATCTCAATTAATCTAAGCCATCCATCACATGGATCAAGCCTAATTAATGGATTTCATATGTACATCTCATGTACAAAAGGTCTCTCTTTTGAACAAAAAATTCTTTTCTCTATAATGAATCCTATTCATCAATTTCATGTTCTCTCATTAAGATTGAGTCAAACCCAATCCTAATTTATTGGTTATCTGATTTGAATTAAGTCCAACTTAATTCCCATTTTAATTTCATCCAAAATCTTCTTAATGCATGTGACCCATTAGGTCCCTTGACACGTTGGTAATAATCATGTCCCTAATATTGACCCTAAGGATGACTTGATCAACACCTTGTCCAAGTCAATTCTTTAACCAAATCAACTCTTTGATTAAGTCAAAGAATCCATGATTATAGATCATGAGCGACCTCTAGCAAAGCATCATGACCACCCAAGTGTTAAGGGTTTATTAACGTGGTCATCAACACCTGTCCATGAATGGTTATCGTACGATTCAATCCCTTCGTCACATATCCCAGATCAATCAGTGGTATGGAATGTGTCGACGATATAATTGATCTTTGTTTACTTGATCTCAAAAAAATTGACTCATATGAATTAGAACTTCGAAACCATTTCAAATTCCAACTCAACCTTGCAAGGATTTAACAATCAATTTAATCCATCAAGTGGCCGTGGGATATAACCCTTTCTATCAAGGGAGACGAATCCTGTCTTGATCAAACACCACCTTCATGTGCTTCATATCATACCCAATCGATACCATATTTACCACCTGTGGCTAGAGCGACATTTGCATGTCATCAAAGAATGATATTCCACACATAAGGTGCAATGAAGATTTCAAGTCAAAGGATCACTCGCACCACCGTCATCAAAGATCAACCATCGATACTATATAGAATATCCATATGGGATCTCTGTGCGTGTCATCCAATGTATCGTTACAATAACAAACATCCACACACCATATCCAAGTATCTTCATACTTCAGCTTGCAAGATCAGTTGCACACCACAAGGGTGAAGATATGCAATGTGTGCTAGTTTCAACGGCGTTTGACAGTGTCTAATCATGTCTACGCATCGACTAGGAAAGTTTAAAGAATCAAACCATAATGTACAATTTTGGATCTCATAATTTGTAATCTCTATTACAAATTTCATATGCACAGTTCGCATTCTTTTGGACTTTATCTCACAGGAAAAATATATCTAAATATATGAAAAATACCTGGATAGATAAAGAAACCAATAAATTTGATTTGCATTCAAAAAGAAATGTGTACAAACTAGCATCTTATCCAATTGGATCTAGGGCACACACTAACAATCTCCCACTTGCACTAGAGCCAATCACCCATGTATCTAATACCAAGTGACTCAGCATGACTATCATGCTTCTGCTGCAGTAGGACTTTAGTGAACGGATCGGCAATATTGTCATTCGTGGGGACTCGTTCTATTTTTATATCTGTTGACCCAATTATTGATTTTGATGATTAATAAAGGAATTGAGTATATTTATTTGATTACTAATGGATTTGATGAGTGTTTCAGCACTTAAAAATATTTGATCGATTTAAAGGTATTAAGAAATGAGTTTTGAATCAATTGCAAATCTTAAGTTTCAAAGTTTCAGGACCTGGAGTCTACACCTAGAATTCTTGGAGCCGACCCCATGGCCAGTCAAATATTCTTCTGATTTTTGATACGGTCCGGAGCCGACACCTAGAGTTTTGGAGCCGACACCCAGAGTTTCAGAGTCGACACTTATAGTGTTGAAGCCGACTCCGATGCGGGGACAGAACGCTTATTTTTTTGAGCATCTTGGAGCCGACACACATAGTATTCTGGAGCCGACACCTGACGATGGCGAGCCGACACCTAACTTTTTCGAAGCCAACTCCTCGATGAACTCAGAACTTTCTATTTTTGGAAAAACGACTTGGAGTCGACACCTAAAAAGTTGGAGCCGACTCCAACCTATATGGGACGATTTTTTAAAATGCCAGATCAGCTCTAACAGTAATATTTCCTTTTTACCTAACTTTTAACGTATATATTTTGTTTCCAGGTACATTCCAACGGCTAGTTTTCATCCAAAAATGGATTAAAAGAAATCTATAAGAAGGGAGAGAACACCCGTTTGAAAATAAGAACGGAAAAAAGAAAAAGAGGGAGAATATTCAAATCAAAAAAATCTGAGAAGTCTTGAGCCTGAAATCCAAGAGAGAAGTTTTCAAACTCAAATCCTTCCACTCCACAAAGCTCAAAGAAGAATCCAAGGCGTTCAAGTTTGAAAAATCAAAGGATTCACAAAAAGGGGAAGAAGCTCTGTTTTGAAGATTTTCCAACTTCTCATATGCAA